>JALPQI010015558.1:0-25771 GCA_025490895.1 Thaumatotibia leucotreta | reverse complement strand
TCATAATACTTTTTGACACCCCCCCCCTTCCCCTGGTGATGTTTGGTGAGTTTCTTGGCTTCTCCCCCCCTCCCGCCCAGACAGGCTCACGTGTATATTTCTCATTCAACTTTTAACGTTCGCTCGCCGAAATTCACAATATTTCTTAGTTTGTTCATCGTAATAAAATACGCGTGAGGTTTCATGATTTTTTCTTGGACCCCCTGCCTCCCAGTAGGATGCACAAGCCCTAATATCAAAGAGTGACAATGAGGGAAAACTACGATACGCTACTAAGAGTTAGCGATTGGCAACTTGACTAAGCATCCTGGGTACTTAGACAAGTTGCCAATCGCTAATGCTTAATCGTCAATTATAAACGAACGGTAGCTAACTGTCTTTGTCGCACTACTATGAAAAAGTGACAGAGAGGAACTACGATACGCCACGAAGCGTTAGCAGTGATTGGCAACTTGACTAAGCATCCTGGGTACTTAGACAAGTTGCCAATCGCTAACGCCTAATCGTCAATCGTAAACGAAAGGCAGCTAACTGTAACTTTTTGTAGCACCAATGTTAAATTATTTAAGTATTAGTGCTTTTGTAATTTTAAAACGGAAATAAAAGAAAACTATGTTTTCATCAACAATTTTAAAGTAAGTTTTGCTATTTGTACAACAAAGGTTAAACAAAGGAAAATACATTCCTCCAAACAAAGCTAAACTTTCTCAAAATATTTCCGCTCTTTTATAATAAAACTCACATTTAGAGCGTCTAGCTAATAAAGATGATATTTACTACATCTTTATATTACGTTTGTCTGGTTGTCGTATATTATGTGGACGTCTCCGCAGTGGCATTGCTAAGGTAATAAAAGTATGTACATGACATGAGAATTTTATTTGAATTCTTGGCAAATATTTGAAGATATATTATGTCTTTTTTCTACTGGGTTTTAATACTTTTTTTTTAGGTATACGGGGTGGGTTAGTTGATAAATTTCTTCTTCATTGTTCTTGGATTTAGTTGGAAAAGATAGTACATAGACACAAGTGCGAAAAACATGAAATTCGAAACGAGTGGCGATGTTTTAAATCGACACGAGCTACGAATTTCGTTTTTGTACGCGTCTTGTACGACGTTTTTTAGTGCAGATGTCCCTCCGAAGTTTTGGACCTGACGTAAAATGACACACTTCTCGCACTAGAGCCTAAAAAGGCACCATCTGTACTATAACTTAAATGAATATTGCAGTAATACTGTAGCAAAATAATGATGAATTCATAGATTTTTATGACAACAAGTAGTTTTTCTTAGACGTATGAACAACAATATATAATTTTCTTGCAACTTTAGTAATTATGTTAATCCTTTTCCCCTATTCCTTTTCTGAAATTCTTCATGTGCCGTAGCTTTGGGACGTCCTGTATGTAGGCTATAATTTAGCCAAAAGGGCTTCAATCAGGAATCGAACCAACTTCGACCGGAATTAGTCATGCAAGCTCCGACTATTTGTCTTGTACCTTTTAGGGCAACGTTACTCTACGTACGCAGATAACTATAGATACAGGGTGTAAATCCAATAAGGACGAACCTCTTAAGGTTTGGGCGCTACATTCTCGATCAAATAATACTGGTCAGGTACAATTTTTATAAAAAATGCTAGAATATTTATTGACACGCTGTTTTCAAATAGATTTTTTAGATGTTTAGGTACAGGATAAGTGGCTTGGATTTTACAATTCAATTAAATTGGATTTTCTCGGATTTTTAATGCCAGTTTAAAAAGGCACCCAAACACAATTGTTCAGTTGTGCCAAGATGGGCAGGACTTAGCGCTTTTCTTAACACCACGCATATTTCGGCGCAACATCTTTGTCAAATGCTTATAGAATATAGCCAATCATAACATAACTTTGACATGGCGGTTTAAGTTTTTATAGGTTGACATTTGAAATTCATTACCGTGATGCAATGAAGAGGGGGTGACACGTGTCAACTAAAATTCAGGACCGTTTTCTAAAGGCAATTTAGTATTGCGTGCGG
Source organism: Thaumatotibia leucotreta (assembly GCA_025490895.1). Classification (NCBI taxonomy): domain Eukaryota; kingdom Metazoa; phylum Arthropoda; class Insecta; order Lepidoptera; family Tortricidae; genus Thaumatotibia; species Thaumatotibia leucotreta. Next base: position 23,746 of record JALPQI010015558.1, on the reverse strand, counting down.
CTTCCATGTTTTATTTATTCGTAGGTGTAACTTAAAAATGACTCGATAAAAGCTTATACCATAACCTTTTCGTCTGAGTATACTCTTGGAATAGATTGTGTTAGTGAAACGCGCTGTATCCAGTGTCTTCTTCCATTTGTTACTCCTAGGTTTTCGTCTTGAAAAGATTGATAGTAACTCGTTATCTGCCCGACAACGTAAGCAAATCACAAGTATGCTATTCCAAATGCTTATAAGTATGTAGAAGTAAACATTAAGTCATAAGATTTTTACCAAGCTATTTTTAGTTTCTAAAGGTTGAAGTCGGTTTTTTAAATTTTTAATTTGGTGATTATCTATAAAAAGTTACAACTGGCGTGACCTGGCCCCTGGCCTTTATTTTTGTTTTTAAGTGTAGTTTATTCTAAGGTTTGATAGAATGGTTCTAAATGGTATAAAAAGTCTGCCGCGTGGTGACGGCAGTAATTAATATTTATTTAATATTTATGATTTTTTTTATATTGCCGGCCGCGTAGTTAATATAGAAGAAGTCTACGCCCAGCACTGGACTACGACGTGATGTGAGTATGTATAAAAACCAAAGATTTTTCCAGTCTCAAAATTCTCAGCGTGCTTAGCCAAGTTGCCAATCGCTAACGCTTAATAGTCAATCGCAAACGAAAGGCAGCTAACTGTCTTTGTCGCTCTAATATGAAAGAGTGACAGAGAGGGAAAACTACGATGCGCTACTAAGCGTTAGCGATTGGCAACTTGGCATCCAGGGGTCATAAAATACTAGTCGTTTGCAATATTTTGTGAATACGTGATGTATTATTTATTCAGAGATTGTAACGCGTGAATACATCTTAAGGGTTTATACTTTATTCAATATATTAGTCGTATAAAATTGTTTTTCGGGATTCACCGTGGTTCGGGTAAATAAATAAAATGGGATAAAAAAAGTTCACAAATTGAGTTTTTGTTTGTGGTATCAATGTTTGGAAAACAGTGAGTAGGTACTACTCTGTACTTACTATACAGGGTGATCAATCCAAATGGGTCAGTATGGACGTTTTAGAAACCATAACAGATAGCGTACTCTTGTCTTAGGAACCATGACGGCGCCGGCGCGGCCACGACATTGGTCTAAGGCGACCAGCTGCGAGCGAATCCATGAGTTGGAGCGGGATGCCGATATGGGTACGAGAGGGAGCATCATACGTTTTCCGCAAAGCCGGTCGCCTTAGACCGATGTCGTGGCCGCGGCGTGAGATCGATTTTAGTAGAAAGAAAAACTGTAGGTACTCATACACTTGCAAAAATACGTATACTTAGCCCAGGAGTATTCTCTGATCTGTGGCCCAGGAATTGGACCTGCCGTTTTTGATAAATTATATTTCACAACTTCATTCTTTGCGATTTAAGGTTTACATATTGTAGTAGCGCCCCACGCATCAGCCTTGCACGGTGTTTAAAGGTTTTTTTTTTTTTTATGTTAGCAACACTAAAAACATTCCCACTATCTTTCACCCCCTCTATCGGGGTTCCATAGTCGGCTCACTGACTGCCTCGTTCGAATCATTCAACGTTTCCGTGCTCAAGCCTTCGCACGTCAAGCAACACGCCGAATTTTCTTCAACGCCGAGTTATCTTCAACGCCGAGTTATCTTCAACGCAGAGTTTCTGCAACGCTGATACGTTACTGCTAACAGGGCAGATACTGTCATGCTTAAAGTCTCCAACGTCGAGTTTTCTGCAACGCAGAATATTTACAATGCTGATACGTTACTGCTAACAGGGCAGATACTGTCATGCTTAAAGTCTTCAACGTCGAGTTTTCTGCAACGCAGAATATTTACAATGCTGATACGTTACTGCTAACAGGGCAGATACTGTCATGCTTAAAGTCTCCAACGTCGAGTTTTCTGCAACGCAGAATATTTACAATGCTGATACGTTACTGCTAACAGGGCAGATACTGTCATGCTTAAAGTCTTCAACGTCGAGTTTTCTGCAACGCAGAATATTTACAATGCTGATACGTTACTGCTAACAGGGCAGATACTGTCATGCTTAAAGTCTTCAACGTCGAGTTTTCTGCAACGCAGAATATTTACAACGCTGATACGTTACTGCTAACAGGGCAGATACTGTCATGCTTAAAGGGTAACAAGTAGCCCAAAGGTACTGTTACGCCAAGCTAGCTAACAATAGCTAACGCCGAATATATACAACGCCGAGTTTTCTTCAACGCCGAGTTTTCTTCAACGTCGAGTTTTCTTCAACGTCGAGTTTCTGCAACGCCGAGTTTCTGCAACGCAGAATATTTACAACGCTGACACGTTACTGCTAACAGGGCAGATACTGTCATGCATAAAGGGTAACAAGTAGCCCAAAGGTACTGTTACGCCAAGCTAGCTAACAATAGCTAACGCCGAATATATGCAACGCCACCGAGTTTTCTTCAACGTCGCGTTTCTAACAACGTCGACGCCAAGCTAGCTAACAATAGCTGATGCTGAATTTCTACAACGCAAGGCCGAAATTCTGCAACGCAGAGTTTTCTGCAACGCTGATACGTTACTCCCAAACCGGGCAGATACTGTCATGCTACTCATGTTTTAAGACTAAACCAGTAACCATACAAAGGTACTGTTACACCAAGCTAGCTAACAATAGCTGACGCTGAATTTCTACAACGCAAGGCCCAGTTTCGGCAACGCAGAGTTTCTGCAACACTGATGCGTTACTGCCAAATCGGGCAGATACTGTCCGAATATGTAGCTACCGCTGAATTTCAGCAAGGTCCAGTTTCTACAACGCTGATGAAATGAAATGAAAAATGTCTATTTGATGCTAAAAATAGAAACAAAAGGAAAACTTAATCGTATGCGTAGTGCCAAATGGGGCTGTTACTGTCACGTTTAAAGGGTAACCATACAAAGGTACTGTTACGCCAAACTAGCTAACAATTTAGCTATGTACGCCTGTATCTCCAATTTTGGGATCATCACACGAGCACCATCAGCACAGCCCAGCCCAGATTCTGTACGCACGACATCTTTTCAACCGGTCATCGGCACCAGAATGTACCCACTGAATGCACACTGTTCTCGCTCGAGGAAATAAAATTGGACGAGGAAATCGTCAATTGACTGGACAAACTAGCTGAAGAAGGTCATATATGGCCAATTGCCACCTTCTAGTCATACCCCTTCTAAAACCTATAAGCGACGCATGTCGTGTTCTATGCGATTCTCATTTTACACAGACAAAAACGAGAAGGAATTTTGGCATTTCTGCAATAAATGCAAATTTAAAGGATAAGTTACTGTAAATAATGCAGAGCGAGACTAATAAGCTAAAGCGTAGACCGTTAATACATTTAAAAGAAAGATACACATTAACTGTATAATTTATTTAATAAAGAAAATTTCATCATGAAGAATAGACACCGCCGTCAGAGAGGTCATGTAAACTACAACACTCTGCATCGGAACACGACATATCCCTCGCCGGATGCAGGGCGCCATCGTGCCGCAGCGCTGCCCGCGCCGGCGCCGTCGCCCGCCGCCAGCTACAGCGCCTGCTACCGCAGGGGCCGCGAGCGCGTGCGCACGCCTCGCATATACGAGCAGAAACAATAACACACGAGGTACAATACACTGGACGTCTGCTGCACTCCTCTCGCTCCTGGTCAGAAATCAGGGTCCTGGTCAACTAGTGATCCCGTTATTTTATCATGGAGGGTCAAGAGATATCTATTTTATCATTATCACCTCCTATTTCTACCTAATAATCTAAATATGAACAAGAAAAACTTGATTACAAAATGTCTATTAATAAACTGTTAACAATTTCATTGCGGACGAGTGCTACGCGCTACGCTCATAGCCGATCCCGTGATTTTTTCCACTTTGTAGCAAAAATTGACCTCCCACAGAGAACTCCCCTCGAGAGTTCCCCGCGCTCAAAGTGTTAAATCAACGCCATCACACCAACAAATTCCTTGCTGGATCTTCTGTTACACCTATTTAATACTTACTAAAATATGCTAACAGATGACGTGACATTGTTAATAATATTGATATATTAAATTTAAAATGTATGAATACATTTGTAAAAACCACCACATTTTCAAATGGAAGATTACCACACAGCTTCAAAATTAATAAAAAATAATTATTACATGTGTCTCCAATAGACTTATAAGATGCGTATTATTTAATACCCATTTACGAACCACACGGAAAATATTATCTGCAATTTATGTTGGATATTTTATATGAATTTAATTGTTTAGCGATGGTTTAATCATGATCACCGTACATATTTACAAGGATTCTAAAACTAGTTTATGAATACCTTGGATGCAAAGAGTTATTTATATTCAATTCGAAATATATTATATGCAATTAAGACTACCGTCCCGTCGTCAGAAGTTAATAAAGTATAAATTACGGAATATCGCAAAATTAATTAGTCATCGTACCTCTGCAAATGTGGTGGACATAACTAAAATTTAATCCCAACTGATTTTCAGGTTAAAATCAGATTCATCATCATCATCATCATCATCATATCAGCCGAAAGACGTCCACTGCTGAACATAGGCCTCCCCCAAAGATTGCCACAATGACCGGTCCTGCGCCACCCGCATCCAGCGGACTCCTGCGACCTTCACCAGGTCATCGGTCCACCTTGTGGGGGGCCTACCCACGCTACGCCTTCCGGTACGTGGCCGCCACTCAAGAACCTTCAAGATCAGATTCAAGCAATAATAATTATTTTCTAATGCTTCCACTACTGGCTGGGGAGCTTTCAACGTTGGTAAAGAAGCACACTGTTATTGGAAAGATACGGAACTAAGATGTCACATTAATAATTTGAAATTAAAAGTAGCGTTTTTGGCTTAAAAATGTTTTTGCCCACAATATATACAATTGTGAAATTATGTTTTTTGCTTCATACATAAACACTAAGAAAAATATACACGCTGATCAATTATCTCGTAGATAATTTAGCGACTGGATGGGAGTTAGGAAATTATGCCTATAAACAAATAAAACAAATACTTGTTGACCCGGAAGTAGATTTATTTGCAAGCCGATTAAAAACAATATTGCCTCAAATACGCTTTTACAATAAAAATATAATAATAAAGTAACGCTTTTCCAGCAGAATCTTAAAACTTTTTATGCATTTCCTTCATTCGCTTTAATTAACAGACTTCATTTTAAAAATGCATTGGCCAACACAACCCTGGCTTCCATTCTTTGAAAAGTTATTGGTTTCAGAATCCATACAACTCCATCCAAATATTTGATTCAAATATGGAACTATTAATAATTATAGATATGCGCTGTCATTATTGGAAAAAACACATTCTAGCGAGATGCTAAATTTTTTGACACGTAAATGGCCTAATGAAGATCTAGAAACACTTATTTTATTGGCCCTGGCTACCGCACACTGCGTACAAATCTTTATATTGATCCGAACACAAAATATTGACACACACACAGAAGTACAACTACTTCCGAAATTTATAATAAAAATTCTCGGCGGAATTGTACACAACCGATATTACTTAACTTCCATTTTTTAACGAGAAACCAGAACTTTGTCATCTCAATGTATACAGACGTACTAAAATAATAACTAATTCACTTTGCGGTTTCAACATAGACACTTTGTTTATCAGTTACAAAAAAAAAAAAAACATATGCCAAAGACTTATCGCAAATATTGAGTCGCTGGATTTCACAATAGTGGTATCAACACATATTATGTTCACTGCACAGTATAGCACTAGGCATTCTGCCACTTCTATGTTGGTATAGCCAACAAGTTCGTTGTCAGTGTAGACATCATACGCAAAATTGCCAGTTGAAGCGATTTTTTCTTTTATTTTTGCCTAGTTTCATAATAATGAAATTGTAGATGATTGCTATCAATTTGCTAAGATATTTGTCGTCATCGTCAAAAAACCTGTAAAATAAAAATAATTCATAAATTTTATAATAACCATGATTAGCATAATGTTAAATACCTAAATCAAAATAAGAATTAAAACTCTTTAGTTTATTTTAAACTTACCTAATAAAAGATTTGCTGTTCTGAGAGTACCTTTACTGTTTATTTTACGTTTCGTCTCTGCGTTTGAGATTTATTTCACATTTGTGCTCTGAACATCCTACAATATGTAAACCTTAAATCGCAAAGAATGAAGTTGTGAAATATAATTGATGATCAAACGAACTTACCAAGTGAAGTTCGATCACAATTATGTGAGCAACTTCATTCGACGCGATTTATAACAACCAAGGAGGTTGGAACTCTTAGGGCGCCTATAGAGAGACGGCGTGACAGACAAAACCCGTGCCGCGCATATGCGTTTTACGCATATGTGCTGTCAGTACCTCTCGGGACGTCATGGGTATATAAACTATAAAAATATACCAAGAATGCCACCTTGCTCTGTAATCTGGTGCAGGAACCAGTCTACGTACGTTAATAAACAAAATTCAAACGTTTCCTATCACAGGTAAGTAAAAAAAGTTATATTAAATTCAATATAAAATTAGTATGGGCGAGAGACATAGTGAAGAGACACGACGCTGAATTTGTTATCGATAGTCTATGTAAACTCTTACAACTAAACGGTGTTAGTAGAAATTCAAAATTTGTTCCCGAGTTACGGACGTTTCCTATGTATAAGTAAGTATAATTATGTGTATTTCTCTATTTAAGTACATATATATATCGTCGCCTAGCACCCATAGTACAAGCTTTGCTTAGTTCGGGGCTAGGTTGATTTGTATGAGACTGTCCCCCAAATATTTATTTATTTATTTATATTTAGCAATAATATAATATTTACCTAGAGTGCAGACAATGAAGCAACTATACAAAAACATATAGTTTAAGAAATTCTGACTTAATTTTTAGATTTCCTATAGAACCATGAGTCAGAGAACGCTGGATAATGGCGACTGGAAAGTTGAACTGGTTTCCGCAAAAACACGACACAATTTGTTCGGACCACTTCCAAAATGACTGTTTTGTAAAACCAAATCCAAGGTCTATATTGTCATCCAAGGACTGTCCAACTTTAAAACTCCATCCTGCGTTTGACAAGGTAAGTTAGCTTTGCTAAATAATTTTATTATGTTTTAAAAGTAAAGTACCTTTTAAAGGATTTCTGATGTTATCTGTTAATACATATTAATTTAAGTATGTAATTTCCAGGTGTTTCTTGTCCCAAGTAACACATCTGATAATCTTTCAATTCAAGAAAACGTAAAACGGTACAATTTACGAATTTAAAAATATCTTTATACATTTATACATCTAGTTAATCTGTCCTCATATATAATACCTAAATTACCTAACCATCTAAACTCCTTACAGTTGATCGTTTAATTTTAGTTCCCATTTATAGCTACAATTTTAATTTAAGCACCTATGATATACCTACATTTTCTTTTTGCGTTTTATAACGTAATATAAGTAGATATAGTTTGCATACCTTGAACAAACAAACCAATGCAAAGGTAACATATATAACTAGTGGTCTTAAGACCGCCTGTTGTTTAACCTCTGTCTAGCCTTACCCTTAACACTTGTTGTTTAACTTTAACCTTAAAGCTAACAACTTAATGTAAGTAGGTACTTATTGTAAATATAAATTCAAATAAATGTATAAATTTGACTGTTTTTATATCATTCATAACGACATCATTTTAGTGAGATTTTAAAAATGAGAATATTTGAATAGCTTTTTTCAAGTAACATTTTTAGTCAAATAACTGTTGGTTTTAATCTATCGATAAAAATATCGAGCCATACCACAACACTTTTTACATTAACATGTCAAAATTACCTGACACGGTCGATTTCTATGAAAATGACAGCCAAGGCCGCCTCTATCTCTAAGGTTACACACTAAAGAGGTCCGTGCTCTGTGATAACAACCCACCCTCAATATTAAAGGACAGTTTTGTCTAACGTCACCCTACCCACTTATAACAAAAAGTGAAATAAATTCTCAACATTAATACTGTAAACAAAATGATTCGAACGAGGCAGTCAGTGAGCCGACTATGGAACCCCGATAGAGGGGGTGAAAGATAGTGGGAATGTTTTTAGTGTTGCTAACATAAAAAAAAAAAAAAACCTTTAAACACCGTGCAAGGCTGTTGCGTGGGGCGCTACTACAATATGTAAACCTTAAATCGCGTCGAATGAAGTTGCTCACATAATTGTGATCGAACTTCACTTGGTAAGTTCGTTTGATCATCAATAAAATTTCGCTATTTTTCATTGGATATCCGTTGTGGATGTGGGTGGCGCAGGACCGGTCATTGTGGCAATCTTTGGGAGATTGGCCTATGTTCAGCAGTGGACGTCTTTCGGCTGATATGATGATGATGATGATCCGTTGTGTAGGTCTTGAATAGTAAATAATAATAAAAGTGTCAATATTGTTGACGTATATTTTGTAATACTGTGCAAATAAATAAATAAATAATAATAAATATTTTGGGACATCTTACACAAGATTTAACCGATTATAATCTGAATTAATTCACGTCTCACAATTGGAAAATATTCTAGAATATTGTTTCTGAGGTCAATTTAGGCGATGTAAAGCTTAATCATTTTTTTATTATTGTAAACAAAAGTCGGTGCCATAGGGCACCGCTAGGTTACAATGGATTAAAAGAAGATTTTGTGTAAGATGTCCGAAAATAAATTTATGTTATTTGAGAATGAACGAACACGTTTTTCAAAGTTGGGATCACGACGCCGTAATCACCGTGTATATTCAGTTATACAAGTTAGTAGGTACAAGTGAGAATTTCCAAACGAAATGAAAGGTTACAACAAACGAGTGCGCTGACCCGAGTTATTTGATTTGTCTCCGACGCGTCTTCGAACATCAATATCAGAATGCTTAGCCAAGTTGCCAATCGCAAGCGCTTAGTGTATCGCAGTTTTCCCTCTCTGTCACTCTCTCATATTAGTGCGACAAAGACAGTTAGCTGCCTTTCGTTTACGACTGACGATTAAGCTTTAGCGATTGGCAACTTGTCTAAGCACGCTGAGAATTTTAAGCACAGAAATAAAATTAATATACACTAGAAGAAGCAAATGTATCTACTTCGCGTGTCCGAACTCAGTCTCAGCCACTGAGATGACCATTTCTAATTAAAGTCCACATACATCAGCTGTTGCAGCCGCACGTAAGAAAAAAAATTCAAAATATCTCATTGCATGATAATTAACTGCACCAGCCCAAATATTTCCAGCGCACAAAAACAAAAACATATTTCCCATCACACGTAAGTAATTCTTAAATAATATGGTGCGTGAATTCATTTTTAATCATTTATTCCGAATTTTTATTTATGCGTCGTACCAAGAGTTGGCAAGTAAAGAATACGTTAGGTTTTACTCGAGACCTACGTATAATACATTCTATCGCGCTCGCACTAATATATTGGAGCGAGCGCGATGACCAATTTTACGTATCGAGTAAAACCTAAGGTTACAGATTGAACAAATGAAACAAATTATAAATATTAGAGGTCATATATCAAAGAAAAACGACCAAAATCACCTAACGTCCGAGCTGGGGATCGAACCCAAGTGCTCAGCTTTCGCGGTTGATGCCTCGGCCAATCGGTCTTAGCAACCGGTCAATTTTCTCGGGTATATGCAATCCCTTACAAGGCTAGACTAGACCTTACCCTTTATCTTGTAAGGGGTTGCATATATACCGGAGAAAATTGACCGGTGGTTGCTAAGACCGAGTGGCCGAGAGGTACAGGCAGGCAGCCATTAGTTAATAAATAATTTGACACAATACGTTCAAATGAAACAAATTAGTTCTATGAGCGTTTTCGATATTTTTTCTGCCACCAGGCAGTGCTAGAGTAGGCGTCTGGTTCACACAGCTGTCAGATTCATACTATTCATGGGTACTGGACCTCATCATCATCATCATCATCAGCCAATTGACGTCCACTGCTGGACATAGGCCTCCCCCAGAGAGTTCCACAAAGATCGATCGTGAGCTGTCCGCGTCCATTGGACACCCGCAACCTTTACCAGGTCGTCGCTCCATCTTGTGGGGGGCCTTCCCACGCTGCGCCGTCCAGTACGTGATCGCCATTCGAGAACACGCCGACCCCACCGGTCATCGGTCCTCCGGACAATATGGCCAGCCCACTGCCACTTCAACCTGGCGATTCTTCGGGCTATGTCAGTCACTTTCGTTCTTCTGCGGATCTCGTCATTCCTGATGCGATCTCGCAGAGAAACCCCGAGCATTGCTCTCTCCATCGCTCGTTGAGTGACTCTGAGCCTCCTAATGAGTCCCATAGTGAACGACCACGTTTCAGATCCGTAAGTAATCACTGGCAACACACACTGGTCGAAGACTTTCGACTTGAGACACTGCGGTATATTGGACGAGAAGATATTGCGTAGTCTCCCGAACGCCGCCCAACCAAGTCTGATTCGACGATTGATCTCCTTCTCGAAGTTGGACTTACCCAGCTGGACTGTTTGTCCCAGGTATACATATTCGTCAACAACTTCGAGTGTAGAGTTTCTAACTTTCACTGGAGTTGGTATCACATGGACGTTCGACATGATCTTCGTTTTGTCCATGTTCATCTTAAGACCAACATCTTCAGAGACTCTACTGAGATCATCGAGCATAGTACTTAAGTCCTCCATGATCTCAGCCATGACTACTATATCGTCGGCAAACCGAAGGTGAGTGATGTACTCGCCATTGATGTTAATGCCATATCCCCTCCAGTCCAGAATCTTGAAAACATCTTCCAGTGCAGCGGTACTGGACCTAAAATATCGAAATTCTATTTTATTTGGAAGTTAATTGATTTTGTAATGGATTACGACTATTATACACGGTCGTCGAATTGAAGGTTGAACTCTAAAACAGGCGCGCAAAGTCACTGGTATTCAAAATAATTAAAAGTTTGTCCATTTCATAGGAGTTGACTTATAACTTTTTTTTTACCTCCCTTCGTAGGCAGGGTCACTACCAACTAGGCTACGGAGGCTGACAAAACATTATGACTTAACATTACACAAAGCTTGTCATTTAACCTTCCCATTCACATATCCCAAACTCTACTGTGATTCACACCAATCAAAACAACGTTCAAAAACAAACATATCCCTCCTCAATCTAAATCTGTATCTTCCCAAACACCGCTCATTCATAAAAAGCCGCAATTTCGGCCTCATCAAGCATTCATAGGCCTCGCATGGCCCCCTGACCCCGGGGAAGCCAAGGGCAATGCCCGTTGTGAATGAGTCCGAACGTTTAGTGTGCCCTACTTACCTATATTAGGATAAGAGGTTTAGTCAGAATAAATTTTAGGTCATAAATAACTTTTGTTACAAGGTTCCATCGTCGACTGTCATCGCATCTACATAGGTCACACTGAAAGTTTTGAGTTTCACCCACTTAAAGATCACTCAGTGTATAGACACAATTATGTTTTGAAAATATAACTTTTTATTATTTTTTGGAGTATAACTTATACGGTTAACACCTGTACTTTAGGATTTCGACCTATTTGAAAATTGTTTGTCGGGCGATTTCACATTTTTTACGGATTTTTTTATTCTGTTACGTTTTTGTACTACTTTCCGTATGGCCTTAGTCAACGATGACGAAGAAATGGGCTTAGATTCCTATTTGGTGTCAAAGCCCAGTTCTTGTAGGATTGCTTGAATTAGTCTTCACAAATTTTATTGCTTTCGATTTTTTCTTGTGAATGATTAAAGAGATCAATGTCTAATAACAGCCATCCCCTAATTTCAAATAGGAGTAATGTGGTAAATCATAGAAAATCCACAAAAAGTTTTATGTCACGCAATTTGGACATCTTTAGGTATCCATATGACTCACTAAAAATGTTTTCAATTATAAACAGTTTTTCTTAAAAAAATATATATTCATGAAATAAAACTATGAAAACGGATAAACTCGCGTATATTAACTAATTTTAACTTCATTCCGACGTTTCGAACACTTTACAGGGTTCGTGGTCTGCGGATGTCAGTCATCCGCAGACCACGAACCCTGTAAAGTGTTTAACATCACACAAAGTTTTATTTCATGAGTAATCCTCGCGGTAACCGAAGAAAATATTAAAAAATATATTCTTTATGGACCACCCAAACCTTCCATATTAAATTCCGAAAACTGAAAATTTGCATACAAAATATGACCTAGGAAAAATGGGCTGTAAGCTTTGGATGTTGGTTCAATTGTATTAAAAATGTGTACACATTATCAAAATGAGTTAAGAACGGCGATAATTATTATCGTTTAGATATCGAGTAACATACATACAAAAATAAATTGAGATCCTTTTATGACGTCGGTTAATAAATTGCTTATCAATTTAATTTCAATTTATCTTTCATTTTTCCCATCGCATATATGCCCCTAAAGAGTAAAGACCACGCTACTAAACATCGAAAAACAAAATCTTTGCTATCCAAACTTAAAGTTTACTATGACATAGTAATAAAATATTCAGGAACAACACACATCGTAGACCGTACAAAATACTAAAATGTGCAAAGAATTCAAGCGGACATAAACTTGGAGGATCCTTTAAAATTTAAACTTCCCTTTGCCAGCGTCTTTTTAAAATATCATTCTTACTTGGTTTTATTGGGACAACACAACTTTTAGGGCATTTATCCTAAAGCAAGCGTTTCACTGAGCCTGGGATACATCTGCAGGCCTAGGCAATATACCATTCTGCAATTTATACGATAAACGATAAGTAATATGTCAGCATTTATGGGTATGATATGAAAGTATCACATTTACTGAGGTCACTATATTATACAGCGTGTTTTTCTTCATATGCTATAACTTTAAGGGAAGCTTATTTAGGTCAAATGTAATTAATTTCTCTAAGAAACTAGTGTTTTAACTCTTACTGTTATTGAGTTATTGAAAAAATAAGTTTAATCACTGAACATGTGTATTGCAACCTTTATTACATTCTAATGTTACTTATTTTGACATGTGCCGTCAGTCACCTGAGATTAACTTTTATTTCGACGGTCCCTACGTAAGTTGTCGTAACTTCAAATTTGGGATTTTATTTTTATTTCATAAAACATCATATCTTTTAGCAATGTTTCCGTTCCACGAAGAAAAAAATTTAAAAAACCTATTACAAATCGGTTTTTGACACCCAAAAACTATCGTAACTTAAAAAAGCACCGTCGTATACTGTAGTAAGTGTACTTACGACAGTTAATACGGGGCGGCCACTCACGCTCGCGCAGCGTAAGTGCCAGTTACGATCCTATACGCGGTGGAGCAGAGGTTTTTCGTGAGTGGTCATTTTGTATCAAAAACTAACAACTAGATGAGACAAAAATGGATAAACGATACATTTTATTCGATAAAAGTAAGACACTGCATCGGGAACAAACTCAAACTAACTGTAAGGCCAAAATTAATTTTCGAATCGGCCGTTGGAGTTAAAATAAAAGGTGGTCCGAGATGAAATAAAAGCCGCTTCAGAAATAAAAATGATTTAAAACCACTAAGCAAAGTTGGCAATCTGTTCGATTGTACTCAGAAATCATGTGCGAATTTATTAGTATGGATTTTGAAAAAAAAAAATAACGGTGAATACTGTAGTATGTTATCATTATCACTTACCATAACTTACTTCGGAGTTTAAGATCGGTGTTTTGTCTTAAGTTTAACATACTACTATTTACGTTGGATTTTATTTATTTTTTTGTGTTGTATGTGTACTTGAGACATTTTTCGTCGGAAATTGTTTTTAAATTTCTATTGTAAGTGATATTTAAGACAGTATGCGCCGGATCAAATACAGAGTTACTACAATTTACAATTATAATGTTGGCGTATTTCAATAATTTCTGCTCATTATATAGGTTTGCCGCTTTAAGCAAAAGGTTGAACCAAACGATAAAGAAATGTAGAAGTCATTGTAGGGTCATTTGCAGAAAAAGTGTACCTTTTAATGTCACGAAAATAAATATGTAAATTGAGATTTCTCAGTCTAGTTACTCCCATACTAAAGGTATGATAAATTCTGTAACAAATTTGAGATTTTTTTATCAGTATCGTTACATTTCGTTTCATACAGTTAGTATGGGAGTAACTATCTGGGAGTAATCTCAATTTACATACTTATTTTCGTGACATTAGGGACAATTTTTTTTGTTTTATAACTTAAAAGTACGCACGATGCCGAGTAAAATGATGTATTACAGTCCATGATCGCAAAAAAAAACTTAAAAGGTACACTTTTTCTGCAAATGACCCTGTAATAAAACTGCATTTTTTGTTATGGTGACGAAGACAAAACAATCATATCATTTACATTATTAAATCCTGCAGCAGTTGGTAGGTTAATTGAAGAGTATTTAGTCATCAGTCATCAGTGAAATCATCGTCTGCAGATCGCCGATTTGACTGCTGACTAAATGAAACCACCGCTGAAACTAATCATGAAAGCGATGACTGTTCTTTAAGATTTATAATTACGTTAAGAAACACTTAATATTGATCTAATATGATGTAGTTGAAGCTGAAGGCATTTTTGCAAACTGATTTTTTTTATGTCTTTGCACTATGAGAGAAGTCATTAATCTGCCATGTCTATAATTATAATTTCAAAATTACGTTCCTAATGCTGAATGACAGACTGTTTTTTAGTACCAACTAAATGCGCAAATTAAACGGTTAAACTCATGTATATTCGGTAAATGGTGGTCTTGTGCCGGCACTTATGTCATGTTCGACTGCGGGTTTGTGTCACCGAACACTAAAGTAACAGATGATACGTACAAAGTCACTGTGTGTACGAAACCATCATTATTGGCTCGGAGATTACCGGCTTCCATGCCGTGGGCTCAGTCCAGCCCCCATCCCGATTGAAATTAATCTTAATCGTTCTGTTTATGGCTGGTACGAGGTGCTACCTGACACGGAAGCGTGGCAGGTAGCACCTCGTACCAGCATCCTCGCTTTATCAAAGCGTTTAGGAAATGTAATGTGTCTGTATCGTATGCGTCCACCACAGCCGAGTTGTCTATCTCCCTGTTCTTGACACTCAATATGTGCTTCGAGTCTTGTAGACTCATTACGTCGTTCTTTACCGAAGTCGTACGGAATTTCATAAACACCCGAGCTGCCAAGTGAATTCCCATACTTTGGAGAGCGTAAAGAGTAATGATATTGGTGTGAGGACGCAAAATGATCTTAATGATAAACCTCCGGCGTAATAAGCGTCCAATTTCGTTTGTTACTCCTTTAATATGAGGCAAGAATGCTGGTGCCCTCTCTACTGTGTGGTGATGTCGAAACGTCCCTGACCTCCTCGTACGCTGACTTTGTCTCCAACCATATCTGTTCCTCTCCAAGCTCTGCAACGTCTCCTCACGTTTGACATGTTGCAACATTTGTAATAATTTTGATAACAGGAGGTAATAGGAGATACCTGTGTTTAGCTGTGGATTGAAATAGGCCAATGATGTGATGTGAATAAACAATATAAACTCATAGGTCATATTGGCATGTATGTATGTAATCACAGAGTTCCGCGAGAACGGGTTTGCGAGATAATGGTATAAGGCAGTTAGCAGTTAGCTTATCTATTGACTTTTTGTGTCAGACGATCATTCTGACCTAGCGTTACTAACCCATCAAGAAAACGAAGTGTCCCATCGACCTCTCTATGAATTGTGAACTTTATTCTGGGATGCATCACATCAAGATCGGTTAGTAACACATCAACAACTGTCTGAGGGATTACAGCAAAAACGTCATCCACATTTCTTACCTAACCAGCATCTCGGCCTATTCAGACAACTCTCGAATGCCCTCTGCTAAAATTTATCCATGAACATGTTGACCAGTACCAAAACTACTTTATAAGAGAACTCTTTGCTTCAATCTGCATCTGCAAATAATAAACGTCTCCCCTCGCCAAACCAAATGGCAACTATTCAGGAAATTTTCGATAAATTTATTGTGCACAGTAGGTAAGAAGTTACGAGCTACAATATCTTTAATTATTCTTAAAGTTTCCAGTACTCACAAACAAATAAGCTACATGTAACTCAACTAGGTACATAATCTCGTCTTCATTCAACAAGACATTTTCCAGAAACGGTACAAAAATACTGTACCTGATCTATTTTTCATAATATAACATACAAAAAACTATTCACCTGCTTAATTTTCTCAAAATATTCCATCAGGGTTCCATAAAAATACAATTTAATAATTTTTTAAATGGCACAATATCGTAACTAACAAGAAGTTTTTATAATGTTTCCGCAAAATAATGTAGTAAATAACAGATACGACAAAACTTACACGCATAATTCCGACGTATTCTGTAGTATGTGTAACTTACGATCAATGACCATTTATGACCACCAGCGTAAAGTGACGTTAGTAATACATGCCACAATTTTTAGATTCTCTTCTCCGTCATATACTGTCGTAAGTGCAATTCCGGCAAAAATATGAAATATATCAGAAAAGTAATTATATCACTATAAAGACAGTATCTTTGTTATTGTGTATGCCAATTTTCAAAGCAATCCATTGAACTATGTGACCACCATACACATTTCAATCTTTAAAGTGCTCTCCCGTAAACTTGCCATTTTTAAGTTACGACAGTTTACGTAGGGGCCGTCGTTATTCTTAAGGTTCTCTCACACTTACGATTTCATTTATTATGTATGAAAACAAAAAAAATATTTTTTATCGAATTTTCCAAAAGCCGATATACCAGACAACTTCTATTAATGGCCCAAGTAACCTGTCTAATTTATAGCAAATCGAAACGATCACCCTGTATAAGGTCCTAATTTATTAGTTGCAGATATTTTAACACATGATACTTTACATTAAAATAATTAACTAAAATATAAATGAAGAAATCTTTTCATGTAGGGTAACATGGTTGACACTGGGTTGCTGGTACACAGTAGGTTTTGCACACAACTACAAAACGCACAGCGTTATTATTACTTTTCTACGCACCCTAGATGCCTTTGACCGACACGTCCTTACTAGCTCAGTCCCCATGGAGGTGCACAAGCACAACGTCGAGTGCAGGTGTCTAAGTGTCAGTGCCACGTGATGGAAACATTTATGTAAGTCGGAATTTAAACTATATTTTCCAAACACTTGCCAGTATAAGCCTTGTTATTTTTTCAATATTAACTTGATTAATTAACTATTGCGTAGATTCCTTTTCTTTTCGATGTGAATATATTTTCTATTATATTTAATTTTTTAAATTTATTTTGACGTAAGGGTAGACACTGGGTCAAGTGGGTCAAGTACACAATGAGTCAGTGACCCAGTGTATAATTATGTATGTTTCGTCAAATTATAACAATATTTTTTTAATACAGAATTTCGAGGAAAGGGTGATCTATCGAAAAGTAAGCGGCATTACTGCCCAGTTAATGGAAACGGCTCTAAAAACCATCAAAAACGGAAGATACTATAAGAAATGTGCAGTATAGTTTTACGGTCTATCCGCCAAAGACTGCTGACATATGGCATACCAAATGGCAGTACCCAATAATATTAACATGCCACCTTCCTGGGAACAAAATCAAATGGCCGGCATTGATTGGCTAAGAGGCTTTCGCGAAAGACACCCAGCACCCAGAGCTATCTTTATGGAAACCACAGGCATGTAGTCTGGCGCGAACTACAGTATTTAACAAAGAAACTGTAAGGGCTTTTTTTGAAAGTCTTGAAAATGACATCCAGCATCATTCAGCTTTTAGAAAATTTGATTTCATGAAAATATTATATTATGCAGAGAGTGATAAGACTAAAGAGGTAATAAGGAGCTTCAGGTTCACCTTATACAGTCGCTGTTACTAGTTGATTATGTCCTGAACCGGAAATGTCCGGAATTTGATCTCAAATAAGATTAGTAGTTAATAATTAAGAGTGACTGGTTATTGAAATAAAAGAAATGAATAAACGTTGTTGTTTCATTGATTTTTTCCTTATCTTGCCCACGTAATTCTCCTTGGCCCACTGTGAACAACTGATATATTCATTGTTCACCCCCCCCTGTTGCACAATGGATCAAATTCCACTTTTTTTTAAAGTTCTACTGTTTCTAAATAGCTTCTAATACACTTTCCAGACCGCAATCAAATGAATTTCGAATAAATGAAGTATACGATAGTCCAAAAATTATGTATATAGCACGAATATTTTTCGAGATATAGGCCTTGTAAAATGGAGTGATCCAGGGTTAACCATGTTACCCTAACTGTTTTGATTCAGTTTTCCTAACAAAAAAAAATTATAATTTCATCATCACATGTGTCAATTAACACTGTATGTCATGTCATCAAACGACACAATCCAACGGGAAATAACATGACATTGACAATCAAGTATTTAATTTATCGACGTGAAGTGGCGTGGTACGTAAAAGAGGTACTAGAATCTGTTCAATGAGTTTTCATTTAATAATCACATAAACATGGTGTTTATACGTAGCAAATTTGTTTTTCCGTTTTCTCCAAAAAAACATCGTAAAAGCTATAATGTTTCACGGTTTAATATACTCCAGAGACCGAGCACCATCAGCTCTAAAAATATCTGCATCTAATAAATTAGGACCTTATATTACGTTACTATTGACTGATGCATGCGCTTGTTTGCCACCAACATGGAATTATTTATAAAGATCGTTTTTATATCGTTAATAAACTACTTTTTATTTTCCGAAAGTCGTAACAATTGTCACAAGGTTTAGAAGAAATTTTATTCATTCTTGACATGAGGTTCCGTCGGAATTTCGCTACAATTGTCGTGTTTCTTGAGAAAAATATAATTTTACTCCGCAAGTATGTGGCTATGCTCTCCTAATTTAATTAAAGTTCTTGCAATATATATTTAACTTTGGCGGCAAACAAACAAATGGCCCGTCCGATGGTAACCGTTACCAGTAGCCTATGGACGCTGAAAATAGGAGAAATAGTAATTTTTACAATTGTCACACCAGTAATTATGGTAAAATAGGCGGTTACTAAATAGCAATATATTGTTGAAAAGAATGAAACATGCATAAGTATCTTCAAAGTTTTTAGTCCAAACGATACTTGACAGTTTAAAACCTCCGTGACTTATAGAGAGTGGATTTCAGGTAGCACTTTAAGATTAATATGGATATGACCGTCATAAATTTATTATTATTCCTACACACACCATACGTATTGGGGCCATAAAAGTAAAACTCTTTATGCTATTGTGAATATTAGGCAAAATTTATGATGGTTTTAAATAAATAAATAATAAATAAAAAAAGTTTAGTCATTTTTTAAATATTTTATTTATTTAAGATCTTCTTCTGCATATTGAACAGTAAAAACTTTTATTACGACCCAAAGAAAACAAAAATGAAAATAATTTGTTTCCACAATATTCACAAAAGCGTCGATAAATAGTTTTATTTTTAAACGGTTTTTATTAACTTCACCGCGTATCAACTGTCGTCGATGCTTCAAATCTTGTGATCGATTTTTCGACCACTTCTACTGCACCAAAATCAATAAAATTTGGAACTCTTATCAAGTCCCCATGACAATGCAATATTATAATATTTTTATTCTTGTATCCTCAAAGCCTGATGCTGCAGACGTACTGCCTACCTTAACCGAGAGTGTTAGACACGTGAAAATGAAAGTATAGCATGTTTGGCATAATCAAATACTAACAGCCTGATCTCGACTTCCAACTCCTCACTCCTGATGCTGCAGAACTGCCCACAATAACCGCAAGGTTTATCTTTTATCGATATTTTGATTTAAAGAAGTTCTTTTGATATGAAGTATAGTATAGGTAGAACATGCTAATTTAATACTAACGTCCAACTCCTCAAATCTGATACTCCAGTGTTACTGCCTGCCACAACCGTTAGGTTTAGCGATATGTAGATTTTGAAGTACTGCTTTAGATATTTGGTAGAAACATACGGATTCAATTATTATGATCATCATCATATCAGCTGAAAGACGTTCACTGGTGAATATAGGCCTCCCCCAAAGATAGCCATAAGGACCGGCCCTGTGCCACCCGTATCCAGCGACCTTAACCAGGTCATGAGTCCACCTTGTGGGGGGCCTACCCATGCTGCGCCTTCCGGTACGTGACCGCCACTCGAGAACCTTACCGCCCCAACGGCCATCGGTTCCACGCGAGCCCCGCCTACTTCAGTTCAGGGATTCGAAGAGCTATATCAGTTACGTTGGTTCTGCTACGGATGATCACATTTCTAATCCTATCTTGCAGAGAAACTCTTAGCATAGGCCTCTCCATTGCTCTTTGGGTGACTTTGAGCCTTCTTATGAGGCCCATTGTAAACGACCACGGTTTAGTACCGTATGTCATTACTGCGGCCCTCCGGCTGATAGACTCATAGGGTCACGGCTGATAGGGTGACAGAGTGAGTGGATCGCGTAGGGCGAGCCGTCGGGCCTGCGGCCCTCCGGTTGATAGAGTGACAGCGTGAGTGGTTTGCGTAGGGCGGGCCGTCGGGCCTGCGGCCCTTCTGCTGATAGACTCACAGCGTGAGTGGTTTGCGTAGGGCGGGCCGTCGGGCCTGCGGCCCTCCTGCTGATAGAGTGACTGCGTGAGTGATTCGCGTAGGGCGAGCCGTCGGGCCTGCGGCCCTCCAGCTGATAGAGTGACTGCGTGAGGGATTCGCGTAGGGCGGGCCGTCGGGCCTGCGGCCCTTCTGCTGATAGACTCACAGCGTGAGTGGTTTGCGTAGGGCGGGCCGTCGGGCCTGCGGCCCTCCAGCTGATAGAGTGACTGCGTGAGTGATTCGCGTAGGGCGAGCTGTCGGGCCTGCGGCCCTCCAGCTGATAGAGTAACAGCGTGAGTGGATCGCGTAGAGAGAGCTTTCGGGCCTGTGGCCCTCCAGCTGATAGAGTGACAGCGTGAATGAATCGCGTAGGGCGAGCCATCGGGCCTGCGGCCGTCCGGCTGATAGACTCACAGCGTGAGTGGTTCACGTAGGGCGGGCTGTCAGGCCTGCGGCCCTCCAGCTGATAGAGTGACAGCGTGAGTGATTCGCAAAGGGCAAGCCGTCGGGCCTGCGGCCCTCCAGCTCATAGAGTGACAGCGTGAGTGAATCGCGTAGGGCAAGCCGTCGGGCCTGCGGCCCTCCAGCTGATAGAGTGACAGCGTGAGTGAATCGCGTAGGGCGATCCGTCGGGCCTGCGGCCCTCCAGCCGATAGAGTGACAGCGTGAGTGGATCGCGTAGGGCGAGCCGTCGGGCCTGCGGCCCTCCAGCTGGTAGTGACAGTGTGAGTGGATCGCGTAGGGAGAGCCGTCGGCCCTGCGGACCTCCAGCTGATAGAGTGACAGGGTGAGTGGATCGCGTAGGGAGAGCCGTCGGGCCTGCGGCCCTCCAGCTGATAGAGTGACAGCGTGAGTGGATCGCGTAGGGCGAGCCGTCGGGCCTGCGGACCTCCAGCTGATAGAGTGACAGTGTGAGTGGATCGCGTAGAGAGAGCCGTCGGGCCTGCGGCCCTCCAGCTGATAGAGTGACAGCGTGAGTGAATCGCGTAGCTCCAGTTGACAGACAGGGAGATGGAGTCTCTTGGATTTACGTAGTGCGTGCCATAGTGCCGTCGGGCCTATGGCCCTCCGGTTGATAGATTGCATCGATTGGCCGTTATGGCCCTCGGTTCGCGTCGGACTTTCCGTCAGACCTGAGGTTCTTCGGTTGGTCGACTGAGAGACTGAGTTTATATTTTATAGTCTCGAAATTCGACTTGTATAATGTGTAGGTACAATATAAAAAATTTTACTTGATTTTTTCAATAAACCAAATTGATTGATATATTCCTTATTGTCAGGTCTCTGTTATCTAAGGTACTTATAGTATGAATAACACTTCCATTTGAGACACTTCGGGCATTCAAGCTTACATTAACCACGCCCAGCCTTTGGTTTTCATTTGTCGATCGAGATATTTAATAACATTTTTTTAGTGTCGGATTTCTAAAAATATCTATTCAGCAGGGATTCGCCTCCCGTTACTCATAAAATAAAATAATGTCAATTACGTTTACAAAATATGTGTCGTGATTCGTGATGAAAGCGCAAGAGTATAAGCGCTACTTTGCATGTGTAATTGTATTACCTACATATTATAAACAACGTCTTTGATCTAGAATAAGTAGGTATAGTATCGGAAATTATCTTAACAATTGCACTAAAAACTTGAAAATAAAATAATAAAAAAAAGTTTTAAGTTAAACGGTTTTTATTGCACCAAAAACTAGAAAATAAAAATTTCATGTATCTAACCGTAGATGCTACTTTCTGTAGATTACTCACGTGAAACTATTATCACTGTAGTGTTCCCAAGTCGGATGCTGAAAGCCACGTTTAGCCTCTATGTCAGTGGATTAAGCGTTACCTAATCGGAAACTTTTACCAAACTAAAATAAAAACGTGGGGCGTTATTATAAAGAAACGTACAAGTTCAAAATATCATCCATCTGTTCCATCACTTCTACAGAGGTAAATAGCTTTTATCAAGGCCAGAACAAAATTACACTATTCCCGTCTTGATTTCTATGTGTGTTCTTAAATAATTATAGTGACTTAATCAAAATTGCGTACGCCCCACGTTTTTATTTTAGTTTGGTAAAAGTTTCCGATTAGGTAACGCTTAATCCACTGACATAGAGGCTAAACGTGGCTTTCAGCATCCGACTTGGGAACACTACAGTGATAATAGTTTCACGTGAGTAATCTACAGAAAGTAGCATCTACGGTTAGATACATGAAATTTTTATTTTCTAGTTTTTGGTGCAATAAAAACCGTTTAACTTAAAACTTTTTTTTATTATTTTTTATTGCCCCAATACATTTTTGGTATGTATTTTATTTTTGTATGACAGTTATATGAATCTTTAAATCGCTACTTGAAATCCGCTCTCTAAGTTATATCGTTTCGCATTTCGACATACAGAGCTCGCCATTTTGACAATTGGCCAACTTCTTCCAAGTTTCGGCCGAATGCCAAAGACGCCAAAAGGTGTTACACATAGTTCGAGTTGTACGCGAAGTTTTAAAAGCTCCACCTGAATTGTTTCAGTCTAAAATGGTTGGATTTGTTAGCAAATGCTTGAGCAAGTTTAGAACTTTAGTCTCTCGGGTTTAAAGTTTGTGAATTGTGTAACAATTTTAGAAGTCGAAAAAGGTTAACTGACTTTTAATGATGCTTTTAATAACGTAAAGTTTAAGTCTCTTAAAGAGAACAAGATGGAGTTTAGAAAGTTCTACCTACTTAAATCCACTAAATCTGACAAAAACACGATTGTATAGTGGCGTTCAGAATTGCATGGACAATTTATGAATGAATTCCTTCATAAAATGTCCATACAGTTTTGAACCCTAGTGTACCTACACGGGAATGTTCATTCTTAGGGAACAAAATCCAAAAAACGGTGTCAATTTTGATTTTGCAGTCTTTCGTTACGTATATTGCAGGCATTTTATTTAAAATACATATTTTTACGAAGATCTCTTCATTATTATTAGGAATACATAATGATAATTCGTGCATGAGAGCTCCTTTAATTTTACTGTTTTTAGTTGCACCGCCCACAATCTCTCTTCTTTGTCTAAAGATTGAC
>JALPQI010015557.1:0-21945 GCA_025490895.1 Thaumatotibia leucotreta | reverse complement strand
TGACCCGACCTGCTAATACTGCCAGTACGGCGTATGGAGGTCACATTGCTAATCTAGAACGACAAAGGCAAGTCATGTTGGAGAGACAAAGAGAAATCGAGCAGCGCACACTAGACTCCTCCGCGCGAAGCGTGCAGCTGCTGCGAGACTCTGAGAACATTGGTATTGCTACGGCCGAGGAGCTGGCGCGGCAGCGCGACGCACTCGACAACACAAACCGCCGTCTCGACGAAATCAACACCAACCTCAATACCACTCAGAAACATCTTAATGGCATTAAATCAGTGTTCTGGGGTCTCAAAAACTACATTTCAGGCAAGTCTGAACAACCTCCATCCCGAAGCCAAGCTTCGCCTAATTCCCAAACTGGCAGAGTTGGTGCTAGCAGCAGTAGACTAAATGAAACTTTAGATAATTTAGGACCAATTAGTTCGAGCGCTAGTGACAACTACAATTCGCATCCATCCACTCGCCTAAGGGGAATGAATGAGCAAACCATGGCTGAACCTGTGACCAACAGTGACCGTGTTAACAAAATGTTGGATGCTAACCTTGATGAGATGGTTCATGCAATCACAAGACTCAAAGGCTTAGGAGCAGCTCTTGGTGAAGAAATAGATCAACAGAATGAACTCATAGACACAATCCAGGACAAAGTTGAAGGTGCGGACATTAAAATTGGGCGTCAAAATAAGCAGATGAATAAACTACTGGGAAAATAGTGCATAGTGTGGAAGTTTAACTTTGATCTTGGCAGATTCAGGTAGCATATATGTGTCAATCACCCATATGTTACCATACAAACATTTGGCCTTGGTGGGAAATATAATTACTTGTTTCCATTTATACTGTTATAATTAAGTGAGAGAAGAAGTGGGTAGACTTAATATTAGAAACCTATATTATTTTGGAATAGAGTCATAATAAACTGTAAACTGACAGTTTGTTATTGGGAATGCAACCAATTTTTTGTATGGAAAAACCCATGATGTCTGGGTAAAACCATAGGCACATAAAAAATATATTAAAACCAGGCGGTATTCCCCAACTTACAATACCTACTGATTTCAGCTATGTCATAATAACAATGTAGACCTACAAATTGTTGTGTTCTGATTATCATGTAAAGACACTTAGATAATTAGTTAATTAAAGATGAGATATACTTAGTATTAAGGCTAAATATACATATAATGTCCATATTACTTGTTTTAATTGGTAAATATGCCTGGAATGGTAATTTGCATATAAATTTGTAAATTGTAACATAATTAAGAACAATCACATTCCTTGTTTTGAGTTGTTTTGTTTACCAAATCAAGTATGAACAAATGGGCTAAATAGATGAAGTAATTAATATTATTCAATGTATGTTCACCATAGTATATTTTTGTTACTGTCTTTTTAGAATTTATGTACACACATTTAAATAAAGATTTTATAAATATCTAAAATATATGACTGATGTTGTATTACAAACTGCTAATTAGTGTTATCAAATAATTATCACCAAAAGCTTGCTATTGATTGTGTTGTTTTATGAAAAATTTCCTCATTGTTTTATATGTATGATTAATAAACTTTGTAAGCAAACAAGAGTTTTTAATTTAATTTAAATGTGTGTTAGTAAACCAGGATAATCTTTAAAGAATGTAGATCAGCTGTAAATGGAATAAAAAAAACAGCCAACTTTTTATACTTTTTTTTATTCAATTTTATAGTTAGAATGGTGGGTACTAATGTAACAAGATCTACACACATAATGCAAAGTTGCAAACTTATAATAATATCAAATTATCAAGTCATATTATCTTAACTTAGATGGAAATCAATAAACCTGGTCAAAGAACACATCATCCACAACTGTCTCGAGAATCATGTCATTGGCATCCACATCATGCACCTTCATATGCTTCTGCAGCACTCTTTTATTTGCCAGAGATTTACCACAAATATTACAACTTATGTCTTGCTTTGCATGAGATTCCCAGTGAACCTTTAAGCCGGAAGGAGTAGCAAATCCTTTAAAGCAAATGTTGCATTTATGTGGCCTCTCCACAGTGTGTGTGTGGGCAATATGCACCAGCAATGAATGCTTGGTTGAGAAACTTCTATCACAGTCTTTATTCTCGCACATGAATGGCCGAGGTCTCTCCTCACCCGTATGAGTGAGACTGTGCACTTTCAAATAAGATGCTCTTGTATATGTCTTGGGACAATACTGACAAACAAACTTGTTTTCCCCATTATGGCTTCTAATATGCATCATTAAAGTTGATTTAGCTGTGAAACTCTTTCCACATGTAACACAGACAAAGAGCTTGCGATTATTTGAGTGAGCCACGTGGAAATGCTCTTTCAAGGACTGTCTCGACTTGTAAGTCTTGCGGCAAAATCCACACTTGAATTGGGCAGTTTCTTGGTGTGAGATTGAGTGCTGTCTCAATCCATTTGATGTGTGAAAACATTTTCCACATTTGGAGCAAAGATGTTTTCGTATATTATTGTGTTTTGCCATATGGTACTTTAGTCCATAAATCCTAGTAAATGATTTGGGGCAAAAAGAACAAGCATATTGTTTCTCTCCTTCTTTTCTAGGAGGCTGTTTAGTCGAGGTTATTTCAGTGACTGGGGGCAATGGCGTTACTTCCTTAGTGGAAGGAAGATGATCAAAATCTAAAGCTGGCTGGCTGCTGAATAAGGGTAGTTCATATTCATGGTCCTGATACACTACATTGATATCAATAGAATCTATATCAGACCTTTGCAAGTTGGTAGGGGATGTTTGGATAAATATTTGTGACAGAGTAGTATTAGCCTTCAGGCAATTCAATTTGAAATTGTAGGCTACTAGTGCTGTTGATACACATGATGAACACATTCCACTTGGCCAATTCTCTTCATCGTTATTCTGTAAATAAAATAAAGTATATTATAATAAAATGTAGGGCACAAGGAAAATGAAAGTATCCTTTGAAATCATTGGATTCTTACCTCCAAACAGTTCAGATATATCAAAATATCTATGAGTTTTACTTTGCTCATCTCATGTTCGATTAAATCCTGTACATTAAAAAGCATTTCAGTCTCGGATTCTGCGAGGCATGTACGACAAATGTTTTTTGTAAGGGGCAGTATCAAGCTGGTGAACTCCATGGGTGTGTAGAAATAGAAACTTTCGATAGGAAGCTCTAACAACCTGGGTTTACAAATATTTTCTTCATCATAATTTTAATAATATGATCATTAAATTGTAGATATCAACATGCATTTAATTAACGTAAAGAAAATGCAACAAAATTGGTGAAAATACGTCTTTCTATTGAAACGTCATTCTTTCGGAATGAATGAAATGAATCAAATGAATGAATGTCTGAATGAAGAATGAGAACGAGGCACAGACAAAGCTACTTTGTCTTTGGAATAGAGAACGGATGATATTTTTTTATTTTTGAACTATTTGAGTACTTTTTTTATCTGCTTGCTTCTGTCGTGTAGTATCTTCCATCTTTTTCAAATGTGTGCTCTCTCCTTTTAGAGTGACGTGCGTCGTGGGCAAGCTGGACTGCCTCGACTTTCTCGTCTTTTTCAAAATATTTTCATGAAGCTATCATTCTTAACAAGTGCTACTAATAGAAACAGGCATATACTCTTTTACCGAAGGTAAAATTCTTAACCGGGATGCCGGAAATAAATATTACAAAACCTAACCTCAAAGTGACGAGACAACACCTCATATTTTGTACAAATCGTATTAATTTACTTTAACTTAATGTTGTTTCAGTTATTTAAGTATTTTTCATCAAACCACAAGATTGGAATTATTCGGAAGAGTGTAATTTTCAATGTTCATTCGTGTTCTAGGTAAATAACGTTGAAAGTTCAAAATGAGTCGGTTTTTCGCGACTGGAACGGACTCCAGTGAGGAGAGCTCCAGCGAAGAAGATCAGGTAGTGCGCCCAGCAGCCCCCGTCTACACGGTAAGTTCACTTTTACTTCTAATTCCTTAGTATACCTCATAATTACTTATTTGTATTCAGCACTCATGTAGGACTTGTTTAGGTTGCATATTTACTTTCGC
The DNA here is from genome assembly GCA_025490895.1 of Thaumatotibia leucotreta. Taxonomy (NCBI): domain Eukaryota; kingdom Metazoa; phylum Arthropoda; class Insecta; order Lepidoptera; family Tortricidae; genus Thaumatotibia; species Thaumatotibia leucotreta. The sequence goes on along the minus strand of JALPQI010015557.1, from coordinate 17,864 downwards.
TACATTGTCTTGTATTAGGTAAGGTAACTTTTGTTATCCCAAAATAACCAGAAATATTATTTTACAGAAGATATATCATGTTAAGCTGGATTTTTTTTATAGCAAGCTTTATAGCATAAATTAATATCTGATAAGATTATTATGACATGGCATTTGTCTTTAGTGTATTGGTCATTTATTACGAAATGTTTCATTAACATCCTCATACCTTTGTATTTGTCCGTTACGGAAGCATACAAGTTTAGTTTTATAGTTTATAATTATTTTTTTTGAGATATTGGTAAGTTTTTTAAAGATTGTTTTTATTTCTTTCATTTTAGTTCAGTGATGATGAGGAGGAAACAAAGCGCGTTGTGCGCTCTATGAAAGAGAAGAGGTATGAAGAATTAGATGGTATAATCCACAACATTCGTAACCACCGCAAGATCAAAGACTTCTCGTCTGCTCTAGCTTCCTTTGAAGAGCTACAAAAAGCTTACACACGTGCAGCTCCAGTAGTAGCAAAGGAAGAAAATGGTGTTGCTCCTAGGTTTTTCATCAGAGCCCTAGTGGAACTTGATGACTGGGTTTCTGGAGCCTGGGCAGATAGGGACAGCAGAAAGACTCTGTCCAAGGGTAATAGCAAAGCCCTGACTTCTTTGAGGCAAAAACTCAGGAAGTACACTAAAGATTTTGAGGCAGAAATCAGCAAGTTCCGTGAGAACCCCGACTTGCCTGATGATAATGAGGAAGATGAGGAAAGGAAAGGTATGTTTTTTTTATCTAGCAAATTTTCTGCTTATCTAATATTAGGATTCGTCACTTGGCAATGCTCCATAACCATAACTCAAAATACATTATAACAATTTTTACAACAGTTTTATTAAATAGGGTGTCAAAGTTACTACAGTTAGTGTGTGGTTATATGTATATGTGGTAAAGATATACACGGTGCTCGTGAGCATTCCGAAAGATTTTAATGCTGAATTCCAGAGCATATTTAGAGTATTTAATGTTATACAAAATTTTCTGGAAGAGCCTTGGTTCCAGAGATAATTAACCTTTTTTCGAAATAAGTTTTTTAACTCGTCATAAAACTTCTTTTTGATTACAATGCTACCACAATGTGTTCTAATAATACCACAAAAACAAGAATAGACTAGACGAAAAAACCTCTCCCTCCTTTAAAAAAAATATTTCAAAAAATAGTTGTTACGATAAAAAGTATTGGAAATGTTAAAAAGTATTCTAAAAGTCAAAAAAAAAGATTATTTTTTTGTTGAAATTTGACATTATGTCTCATAATATTTTTTGTTTATTTTGATGTCTAGAATGCATAGTTAAAATCTTTCGCAATGCTCGCGAGCACCGTGTATTATAGTTAAAACTGGAATGGTTGTAGTTCAATCATGTCTGTCCATTTGCTTCAACCTAGTTCGATGATTATTAGTCCTAGAAAACTGCAATTTTTAATGGATATACAATTGTATATTGAATACCAAGGAATTTCTTGAGGCCCCAGCGCACGCAAATTGTTTGCTGAGATCGCGAAACGTCTGGTTGATGTAACTAAAGACCGAAGAGCTGGCGATTTCCTCGCACAACGCATCAGTATTGCGATACAGCGAGGAAATGCCGCCAGCATCCTCGGTACGATGCCACAAGGGCCAATCTTAGATATAGGTTAGGTTAAGTAGATTAGTTAGATTTAATCTTTGTACATAAATTGTAGTTTTGAAAATAAATAAATACGGAATTTGCATTGCAAAAAAAAAAAAAAAAAGGAATTTACATGCCATATTGCTTGTATTTATTGTATGTATATTTATTCTTTTTATAAAATAAACAAAACTGCTAACTATGAAATGCTTTGCATGTTGCAACTCAGCAGATCATGTCAAATATGCTACAGAAGCACAACACGCTTCTACATACCTAATATACGTGTACAATGGTACAGTCAAGGGCAAAAATATGTATACACTTTTTTACTTCTAACTAGAGCATAAGTTCTAAAATTGTATATATATTTATACCCCTGACTGTACACTAAAATTGAATAACGTAAAGTCAAACAAGTCTTTATTCAAGTAGGCGTAGTAACAAGCACTTTTAAATCATCATTATTAATTTTAAATACTTCCGCTTCTTAACTCTACACCACTGACGTTTCTTACGTTCTTCCAGTTGGATAACAACAGCTTATGTTTCAGATTCCTCATCTGATGATGAATCCGAAGAGGAAAAGAAGCCTAAAGAGAAGGCAAAAGCCCGGCGATCTCCTGAGCCGCCACGCCGCCCACCCCCAGAAGATGATGATTCCTCCGATTCTATGGACTGGGGCTCCAGCTCTGATGACTCTAGCTCCAGCTCTGACGACGAGGCCCGAGGCGCCACCACGCTCCGAGATAAGTTTTTGAAGAAGACAACCGAGCGAGATGAAGATGAGGAGAAAGAGAAGAAGAAGAGCAGGAAGGGTCGCGATCGTGGAGCGAAGATTGGCAAGAAGGACCAAGCTGATGATGGTGGTGAATGGGAGACTGTTAGGAAGGGTGCTGCTACCTCTGATAAGCCGAAGATGTTTGCTAAGGTAACAATTTGTTTATTCAACTATCATTCCTATAATTTACGTTAGGAAGAAATACAAATTAGTAAAAATAAACTGTGCATTTCTAAATACACATCACAAAAGTTGCTTTCATTAGCAATTTGCTGTTACACGGGTGCAGGTAGAATACCAACATGGAAAAGACAGTATGGGGATAGATTTAAGGATGAATTTCACATAGATCCTGAATTTAAACTCATTCCATGAATAACTATTCAAACCCTACTCTATTGAGATATATTATAATTTTGGATCTTTTGTGCGTACATTTACATTATAGAATAAAAGTTTTCACACTAGCCATATTAATAATAATAATTATTTATTTAGCTTAAGTTATCCACACTGATATGTCCGATATACATGATTGATATTTATATTAGGTTTGTTTGTTACATCAAGTTTTTCCTTTTTTGTCTGTCAACAGCAATGGCCATGCAATCTCTCTATCTTTGTAATTTCATCAGCCCATATTCTCATTGGCTTACCAAATCCTCTCTTAGGCCCATTGGACCTGGGTATTTTAAAATTCGCACGTACATTATTTTTCATTTAAATTAAAAAAAAGGGTTTGGTTTCACAGTGACAATGTCATCTCCGTAGAGGTATACATACAATTTGGTTGACTTACCTATATTATTCCAAGATATAGTTTCCACAGCATCCTGGCCTGTGCATCTTTTATAAAAAGCTGGCGATTTTAAATCTAGTGTTCCATCTGCAGGACAGCGACATCGACGCAGCGCTAGTGGTCAAGAAGCTAGGCGAGATTAGCGCCGCTCGCGGCCGCAAGCGCACGGACCGTCGAGCCCAGCTGGAGTTGCTGCATGAGTTGCGCACTGTCGCCGCGCAGCACAACCTCGGCGACGCGCTGCAACTCAAGCTGCGGGCCGCCACCGTGGCCGCGCTCTTCGACTACAACCCCAAGGTACTACACGGAGCCCCGGCCAGCTAGAGTTGCGGCACGAGCTGACTGTCGCCGCGCAGCACAACCTCGGCGACGCGCTGCAGCTCAAGCTGCGGGCCGCCACCGTGGCCGCGCTCTTCGACTACAACCCCAAGGTACTACACGGACCCCCCCCCCAGCTAGAGTTGCTGCGAGCTGACTGTCGCCGCGCAGCACAACCTCGGCGACGCGCTGCAGCTCAAGCTGCGGGCCGCCACCGTGGCCGCGCTCTTCGACTACAACCCCAAGGTACTACACGGACCCCCCCCCCAGCTAGAGTTGCTGCGAGCTGACTGTCGCCGCGCAGCACAACCTCGGCGACGCGCTGCAGCTCAAGCTGCGGGCCGCCACCGTGGCCGCGCTCTTCGACTACAACCCCAAGGTACTACACGGACCCCCCCCCCCAGCTAGAGTTGCTGCGAGCTGACTGTCGCCGCGCAGCACAACCTCGGCGACGCGCTGCAGCTCAAGCTGCGGGCCGCCACCGTGGCCGCGCTCTTCGACTACAACCCCAAGGTACTACACGGACCCCCCCCCCAGCTAGAGTTGCTGCGAGCTGACTGTCGCCGCGCAGCACAACCTCGGCGACGCGCTGCAGCTCAAGCTGCGGGCCGCCACCGTGGCCGCGCTCTTCGACTACAACCCCAAGGTACTACACGGACCCCCCCCCCAGCTAGAGTTGCTGCGAGCTGACTGTCGCCGCGCAGCACAACCTCGGCGACGCGCTGCAGCTCAAGCTGCGGGCCGCCACCGTGGCCGCGCTCTTCGACTACAACCCCAAGGTACTACACGGACCCCCCCCCCAGCTAGAGTTGCTGCGAGCTGACTGTCGCCGCGCAGCACAACCTCGGCGACGCGCTGCAGCTCAAGCTGCGGGCCGCCACCGTGGCCGCGCTCTTCGACTACAACCCCAAGGTACTACACGGACCCCCCCCCCCAGCTAGAGTTGCGGCACGAGCTGACTGTCGCCGCGCAGCACAACCTCGGCGACGCGCTGCAGCTCAAGCTGCGGGCCGCCACCGTGGCCGCGCTCTTCGACTACAACCCCAAGGTACTACACGGACCCCACAACAAATAAGCAAGCAGTAAAGCCGGAGGAAAACAAACTACGCAAACCCCCCACTCGGCTATAGTTGCTACCTGGATAGCTAGGTTGCTGGGAAAAATAGTATATGGAAGCTTACCAATCTATCCTGTTTGTGGTTGTTCGTGATACTTTCTCAATACCAATATTAGTATGGTGTCACAGACGAACTTGTCAAGCAACAGCATGATTGTTTTAAAATATCAATGAGATTTTCATACCATTTATTTTACGTATCTAAAAGCGATTCAAGTATCAGTATCCCAACAACATTTGTTTACTACAATAATTGCAAATATTAATTTAACAACATTTTACACAGGTGTCCGATGCCATGAAGCCCGAATACTGGTCGCGGCTGGTAGAAAACGTCGACCACATGGTCACGCTGCTCCTCGCCCACGAGGACATGGTCCTCAGCGAGACCATCACCGAAGAGGCCGAGCAACTCGTCACGCCCCCCTACCGTGTCCGCGGCTGTCTCCTCACGGCCCTAGAACGACTTGACGACGAATTCACCAAGCTCCTCAAAGAGTGCGACCCTCACTCCAACGAGTACGTCGAGAGACTGAAGGACGAAGTGCGCGTATCCGCTCTAATCGACCGCGTTTGCCTCGTCGTCGAGCGAGACGGGACACCGCAAGAAATCTGCCGCGCGTATCTCCGCAAGATTGATCACTTGTACTACAAGTTCGACACTCGCGCCGTGAGGAAAGATCTCCCGCCGGGCGAGGAAACTTCCATTAAGAAAATGGAGCGCTTTTGCAAGTACATCTACGCTCATGACGAATCTGATCGTCTTCGTACTCGCGCGATTTTATCCCATATGTATCATCACGCGCTCCATGATAACTGGTTCCAAGCCCGCGATCTGTTACTCATGTCGCATCTTCAAGAAACGGTGCAGCATTCTGATCCAAGCACCCAGATTTTGTACAATCGTACTATGGCTAATTTGGGTCTTTGTGCATTCCGTCGGGGCAATGTGAAGGAAGCGCATGGATGTTTAGCGGAGCTGATGATGACCGGCAAGCCTAAGGAACTTCTGGCGCAGGGTCTGTTGCCGCAGCGTCAGCACGAGCGGTCGAAGGAGCAGGAGAAGATAGAGAAGCAGCGGCAGATGCCGTTCCACATGCACATCAACTTGGAGCTACTTGAGTGTGTGTACTTGGTGTCGGCCATGATGATCGAGATCCCGTACATGGCGGCGCATGAGTTCGACGCGCGTCGGCGAATGATCAGCAAGACTTTCTACCAGGTATGTATCCATCGACTGTTCACATACGCAATCCTTGAACATTAAGTGACATTGTTCTATATCCCCGTATTAAAATAAAATCAAGATGCACTTCGATGAAGAAGCTTGGAATTGCAGCTAAGCCATTCTTGTGCCCACTCCAAAGATTTACCTTGGAAAATGTCTAGAATTCTCATTTTTAGGGTTCCGTATCAAGAAGGTACAAAAGGAACCCTGATGGTATGATTGTCTGTATGCCTGTCTGTCACAGTTAAATATCTCAACAACTACTGAAATTATGAATTTGGAACAGTTAGAGCATGGATACCGGTTTTCGATAATATCGAAATTTCGATAATATCGGTCTATTTTCCGATAATTTTTTATCGATTTTAAATTTCTCAAGTACCGGTTTTTTCGATATTTTCGATATTAACTTTTTTAGGGGAAAGAATGAATCGTAACGGTTTTTTCCAACCGTGGACTACATGGAGCGTACGTAAAAAACTTCCTATGATTAATTCATCACTACATATATTATTATTATACTTAACTTTCCTATGTGCTTTGTTGTTCAGTACGCGCTTAGTACTGAGTAGGGAGTAGGTACAAGTACGGTCGGCTCTAATAATATGTATACGATTTTGAACCTTATGCCTTCGACACACGTTCCGAAATGTATACATATTATTAGACGTGACTGTGCATGAGCCCGCCAAGTTTATGACTTGTCACTTGTGGCTGATTTTGATTGATACACTGATTTATATTTTATTATTATGATGATTTAATAAAGCATTAAAACTCGAAGTCAACTAAATATAATATATTCTGTTCTACAAATCAAACTTTGATATTTGTAGAACATTTTTATCAGACATCCAGTTTTACTGATTTATCGATAAACGAGCCTTTGCTCCCATGGTCCTATGCGTATTATGGACGTAAAAAAAACAGGATTAAAACTACACCATATGTTGCCCCAGAGTATAAACTATTACTATACCAAATTTGATCAAAATCTGTGTAGTCGTTTCCGATATCTTAGCGAACAAACTCACAGACAGACAAATTTTGTCACTGTTTTATTTTAAGTAGCCTAAAAAGTGCAATATAATTTCAGTTACACAACCGTTCAAAAATAAATGACAAGGTTGTATAAAAAATCTGTTTATTTGGTTAAAGCTATTTACTTTTTTCCCTTCAATAACGAAAAAATATCGATAATATCGAAATTATCGAAAAACCGATTCTCTAAATTTTATTATCGAAAAAAAACCGATAATGCTCAAAGGCTCCGATATTCCATGCTCTAGGAACAGTTCTGAATAACGCTAACCTGAACACATTGAAAGTATGTAAATCCTGCTATGTATTACCATTTCCTACATCAGTCATTAGGCTGTGTCACGAGGAAATTGCCGAGCGGGGCAGTTCGGTATAATAATGTGTGTCTGTAATTTTATACCTATCCGCGGCATGTTTGTGACGGCAACTCTCAAAGTATTATCTGAACTGAACTTACTGACTGAGACAGATTTAACTGTAAGCGGAAGATTTTTAAAACCCGGCGGGAGTGTGGCAGGGTATCTCATACAGGTAAATTCACAAGAGCTGGCATGAATGGATCAAGTAAGTGACAGAAAGTATCTTTGTGTGGATGTCTAATGACAGTGACAGTGAATACAGATTGGTATAGGACGACCACATACTAAGGTGTGAAATCGAATTGGAGATCAAAAATGTAAACAAATGGGATACCACCACAAAAAAATTATCACGAGAGGGGGTAATCTAAAATCATTCAAATACTTATAAAAAATGCGTATTTACGTAGATTTTTTGAAATATTTTACAAATTTTTAATACAAAACATGAAGCGAAAGATATAATTTTTATTAATTATATATTTCGCTACTTTCAATAAAATGTAAGGTGTTTAATTTATACTACTGGCAATGATAAGAAATCTTAAACATTTGGTTCGCAGTTCTGACAATAACTAGTTTATTCGTAATTTAATACGGTCTACACTAAGAACCATTTAAGAGGGTTCGCATTTATAACTATGTACTTCAAAAATCAAAACAAGAGGGTGAACCAATTGACTGTTTTATGAATTCTTAAAAACTCCTAAAATTTAGCATTACAAAGTACATTAATACAGATTTTAGTATTTTTACCTACAAATCAATCATTTTCATATTTTAATCGAAATAGATTCGATCGTAGCTAAGATGAAGACTGGAATTCGTTCCCCGACTATCCTAAATATTAAAGTAACACGACATTCGTTTTCAAACATTTACATCATTCTAGCAAATTTTCTAGGTTTTATTTTTGTAATCAGGAACCGTGGACACTCAGACGTATGTTTTTTATTGTCATATCCAAAAATATGTTAACGATTGTGATGCTTTGTGTATCGAACATACTTTGACTTTCGCGTATCTACATCTACACATAAAACATTGTCTTAGGTTTAGTACCGGTAAGGATAGTTGTAAGTGTAGATATAAATAAAATAAAATAAAAAACCAATCTCAAAATGCGACGTCAATTTAAAAAGGTGTTAAAAACTACATTCGATATAAAACGTTTTATACCCCTGGAATGTCACTTTAACATTGATTTTGTAATGTCATGTCATTGTCATAGATTGTTTACATTTTTGATCTCGAATTCCATTTCAGAGCTTACACACAATGATAAATGTCATTCATTCCATTCGTGCCAGCTTTGGTGAATTTACCTGTACCTACCCTGCGTTTGAGTTATGTCAATATATTTAGAGTTTATTTTTGTTTAACTTTTTTTCACCACACTCTCGCCGGGTTGTATCTAATAGTAATAATATGTATCTATTCTCTGTAAACGCCTTCATATTAGTGTGCAAACTGAGTGGACGCTCGAGCGGGGCGAGCTTCTACTCAGTCAGGCCTTAAACTTGAACACTGCAAATGCGGTGTCTAGATTCTGTTTAACATCTCAAAATTATTTCGAATCGATCGATGTGTCGTTTATATTTACGTAGTTGTTCCTCGAAACATACGACGACCTAAAGCCGCGTATCCACTATACTTCGTTTTATTTAAGATTATAATTATCTGTCAAACGAGTGAACAAAGAAGCAGTGGTCGTAAACCCTTCTTCTTCGATTTCGGCTGATACCACTGAATTTCTCGGAACTTATGTACATACATATAATTTGATATTTACCGATAGCTGAACGCATAGTTTTCACATTTATTATTAACTAGCGACCCGCCTCGGATTTGCACGGGTACTATACCTACATATAAATATTCCTCTTGAATTACTCTACCTATTTAAAAAAATCTCATCAAAATCCGTTATGTACCGATTTTATAATTACTGAATTTAATGAAGTTTACAGTCTAAAATTTAACAATATTTGCATATTTAATCTAGCTTACATTATGCACTCCCAGTACTTTTAAGAGTCATGCATTTAAGGATTAAAACTATCGGTATAAAAGCGGACACGGTGTCATAAAGACTGAGAGAGCAGATGACAATAGTAAAGACAACCCTACCCATCGGCAACGTCGTTTAGTATTTGTCGCCATTATAGGCGGCTTTAATCTGGGACGCTCTAATGTAGTTTGAATTTGGTAACAAATTAGAAAATAAAACTCAGATGACATACATAGTTTTATTCACTGTCAGTGGAAGAGTCCGAGGACTAGGAACCACCAACGTGTATAATACAATTTTCCACAGTATTATCTAATTTCATTTAAAAACTTATTTTCTTTTAAAATATTGTATACCTACTGTAGATAACGAGATGCCAGCAATCTCAGCAGTCTTTTTGACACGGTCCGGTTTAGTGGAATATTCCTTTCTATGGCACATTTCTGACATTAATTTGTAAATATTCACCACCATCCGCTTTTCACTGGCAGTCAGAGGATTCTGCTTTTGCCGTTTCTTCTTTAGAGATGAAAAAACGTTAGCCGGAATCGACTGCGAATTCTGTAGCCCACTCGGGCCAGCTTCGGCTTCATCCATTTTAAATGTGCATCAACAAAGAAAATATCTAAATAGATCAACAATTCATAACGAAATTGAACAAAAACGATAATAACAATCTTTAAGTAAGCTAACAGCAATAGAAAACACAACCGACACAATCGACAACAATATGAAATCGAATGACAGATAGTGACGTTTTAAAATAGACCATTGTGTGAGAACTCTGCCTCTTTAGGTTTTTTAATGTACAACCTTTCCATGAAAAATTGCAAACGCAATTTATTAAAATTATTATCTTTTCATCTTAGAATATAAATTAACTGACATTATGTTTCTCATCTGTTCACAACACTGAATAATGTATGTATTAATATAGCTTGATAATAAATACGTGATATTTAATAGCTCGAATTCACTGTTCGATCCACATTAATGTGCCTGTAAAAAAACCTTATGTTTCGTTCTGCAAAGGTCTTTCTAATGCTAAAAAAAACGAAGTATAGGGGCAGCCTCGGGTCGAGCGGCTGCCTCATTCCGAGGCTGCGTAAGTGGAGACGCTGCCTCAACCTGAGGCACGCCGCGACGCGAGGCAAATTCTTCGCCGCGAGCCGAGCCATATTTTGTCGGTCTGTGTGCCGTGCTCAAAGGCGCCTCAGTCCGAGCTGTGTGTTTAGTGGAGACGATCGCTCGTGAGGCAACAGCTACGGATCAAGCTGAGGCGACACGCCTCGAGCTGATCCGTAGCTGTTGCCTCAGAGCGAGCAGCCTCAAACTGAAGCTATTTGCTTCAAGTCGAGGCCGCTCGACCCGAGGCTGCCTCTATTGGATACGAAGCTTAACACGATCACATGTCCACAGAACTTGCGCGCCAGCGAGCGGCAAGCCCTGGTGGGCCCGCCGGAGTCCATGCGCGAGCACGCCGTGGCGGCCGCGCGCGCCATGCGCCGCGGGGACTGGCGCGCCTGCCTCAACTACATCGTCAACGACAAGATGAACGCCAAGGTAACTGCCCGTATACAATAGACAAACCAGCGAGCGGCAAGCCCTGGTGGGCCCGCCGGAGTCCATGCGCGAGCACGCCGTGGCGGCCGCGCGCGCCATGCGCCGCGGGGACTGGCGCGCCTGCCTCAACTACATCGTCAACGACAAGATGAACGCCAAGGTGACTGCCCCGATACAATAGACAAACCAGCGAGCGGCAAGCCCTGGTGGGCCCGCCGGAGTCCATGCGCGAGCACGCCGTGGCGGCCGCGCGCGCCATGCGCCGCGGGGACTGGCGCGCCTGCCTCAACTACATCGTCAACGACAAGATGAACGCCAAGGTGACTGCCCCGATACAATAGACAAACCAGCGAGCGGCAAGCCCTGGTGGGCCCGCCGGAGTCCATGCGCGAGCACGCCGTGGCGGCCGCGCGCGCCATGCGCCGCGGGGACTGGCGCGCCTGCCTCAACTACATCGTCAACGACAAGATGAACGCCAAGGTGACTGCCCCGATACAATAGACAAACCAGCGAGCGGCAAGCCCTGGTGGGCCCGCCGGAGTCCATGCGCGAGCACGCCGTGGCGGCCGCGCGCGCCATGCGCCGCGGGGACTGGCGCGCCTGCCTCAACTACATCGTCAACGACAAGATGAACGCCAAGGTGACTGCCCCAATACAATAGACAAACCAGCGAGCGGCAAGTCCTGGTGGGCCCGCCGGAGTCCATGCGCGAGCACGCCGTGGCGGCCGCGCGCGCCATGCGCCGCGGGGACTGGCGCGCCTGCCTCAACTACATCGTCAACGACAAGATGAACGCCAAGGTGACTGCCCGCATACAATAGACAAACCAGCGAGCGGCAAGCCCTGGTGGGCCCGCCGGAGTCCATGCGCGAGCACGCCGTGGCGGCCGCGCGCGCCATGCGCCGCGGGGACTGGCGCGCCTGCCTCAACTACATCGTCAACGACAAGATGAACGCCAAGGTGACTGCCCGCATACAATAGACAAACCAGCGAGCGGCAAGCCCTGGTGGGCCCGCCGGAGTCCATGCGCGAGCACGCCGTGGCGGCCGCGCGCGCCATGCGCCGCGGGGACTGGCGCGCCTGCCTCAACTACATCGTCAACGACAAGATGAACGCCAAGGTGACTGCCCGAATACAATAGACAAACGTTTCAAAATTTTCGATGTCCCTAAATCGAAAACCATTTCCAGATATACGCTTGTAGATCACAAAGATATATTTCTTGATTTTTTTTCGACATATTTTTGTTAAAAATCTTAAAAATTGTTTAAAGGGGACGTGACGTCACAGAGCTGATTCAGAGCTGCCACTATAACCAAAAAATCTTTTTTTTGCAATCTCACTTGTGTTTGGCAGTGACATTTGACACTTGTTACCGTTTTTTGTCGTTTTCTAATGTGTATGAAACATCACTTGTGACGTCCTTTAGCTGATTCTTGATGTTTGTAACTTACGCTTTTTCTGCTCGAAGTAGTAATAAAAAAAAGGGTTTTTGCACTAAAATAGCAATTTTTTTGAAAAATAAAAAAATACGTGTATCTATTAATATTGAGTTCTTTCAAAACAGACAATAAAAACTAGCACTAAAGATTACTACACAAGTGCGAAAAACATGAAATTTGAAACGAGGCGATGTTTTAAAACACGACCGACAGGGAGTGTTTTAAATCGACACAAATACAAATTCGATTTCATTTATTCGTGGCAAATATAACAAGCATGACAAGACAAGACAAAACAGACAGATTCAGCACTTAATATTATACCACGAAATGGACTCGCCTCAGCATAATGTCGACCCGAAAGCCAACGCTGATCTTCCGGCGAGCCCATTTTTGTGGCCACGATCGCAGCGTGTGAACATGGCCTAACAATTCGCGCCTAATGGAGGACGCCAGGTAGGGCAACACACACGACACGAGTTACGAATTTCGTTATTGCACGTGTCTCGTACGACGTTTTTAGTACAGATGGCCCTCCGAAGTTTTGGACTTGACGTAAAATGACCCACTTCTCGCACTAGACCCTAAAAAGTATACCTCTATACTAAAAAATATGAAATGTTGTCAATTATAAGAATCACTTCATTATTTTAAAGACTTCAGACGGAATTACTAATTTTAAAACCTTAAACTAACTTCCGTTCTCTTCCAGGTGTGGGACCTGATGGTCGGCGCCGACAATGTCCGCGCCATGCTCGGCCGCCTCATCCGCGAAGAGTCGCTGCGCACCTACCTGTTCACGTACGCGCACGTGTACGCCTCGCTGTCGCTCAAGTCGCTCGCTGACATGTTCGAGCTGCCTCGCCAGAAGGTAGTACCGCTGTCACTGTTTATCAATGTATTTGCAAGGTAACTCTTCAGCCGCGAAGAGTCGCTGCGCACCTACCTGTTCACGTACGCGCACGTGTACGCCTCGCTGTCGCTCAAGTCGCTCGCTGACATGTTCGAGCTGCCTCGCCAGAAGGTAGTACCGCTGTCACTGTTTATCAATGTATTTGCAAGGTAACTCTTCAGCCGCGAAGAGTCGCTGCGCACCTACCTGTTCACGTACGCGCACGTGTACGCCTCGCTGTCGCTCAAGTCGCTCGCTGACATGTTCGAGCTGCCTCGCCAGAAGGTAGTACCGCTGTCACTGTTTATCAATGTATTTGCAAGGTAACTTCAGCCGCGAAGAGTCGCTGCGCACCTACCTGTTCACGTACGCGCACGTGTACGCCTCGCTGTCGCTCAAGTCGCTCGCTGACATGTTCGAGCTGCCTCGCCAGAAGGTAGTACCGCTGTCACTGTTTATCAATGTATTTGCAAGGTAACTCAGCCGCGAAGAGTCGCTGCGCACCTACCTGTTCACGTACGCGCACGTGTACGCCTCGCTGTCGCTCAAGTCGCTCGCTGACATGTTCGAGCTGCCTCGCCAGAAGGTAGTACCGCTGTCACTGTTTATCAATGTATTTGCAAGGTAACTCTTCAGCCGCGAAGAGTCGCTGCGCACCTACCTGTTCACGTACGCGCACGTGTACGCCTCGCTGTCGCTCAAGTCGCTCGCTGACATGTTCGAGCTGCCTCGCCAGAAGGTAGTACCGCTGTCACTGTTTATCAATGTATTTGCAAGGTAACTCAGCCGCGAAGAGTCGCTGCGCACCTACCTGTTCACGTACGCGCACGTGTACGCCTCGCTGTCGCTCAAGTCGCTCGCTGACATGTTCGAGCTGCCTCGCCAGAAGGTAGTACCGCTGTCACTGTTTATCAATGTATTTGCAAGGTAACTCTTCAGCCGCGAAGAGTCGCTGCGCACCTACCTGTTCACGTACGCGCACGTGTACGCCTCGCTGTCGCTCAAGTCGCTCGCTGACATGTTCGAGCTGCCTCGCCAGAAGGTAGTACCGCGGTCACAGTTTATCAATGTATTTACAAGATAACTGCTGCCTGATCCGTTGCCTATTGTATACTCCCTTGGGTATTCATAACCGTGCAGGCAGATTTCAATGCCATTTTTTAATTTAATTTATAACATAGTGCTAATGTCATCATTTTTGGATTATCCCGGCATTTGCCACGGTTCATGGGAGCCTGGGGTCCGCTTTATTAACTAATTCTAAGATAGGCACGTCGTGCTATCGTAGGCACTACCTTTTACGAAAGCGATTGCTATCTGAACTTCCAATCCAAAAGGGTAACTAGGCTTTAGCTAGGGTTAGAACCAGTAGTAGATTTTTTTTTCTCTCTTGATAGTGTCAGACGATTCGAAAATGCTTATTAATACGCTTACTTGAATAAAGAATAGTTTGACTTTGACTTTATTGGGATTAGACCAGATTTCCTCACAATGTTTTCGGTAGAATAGACTAATCGGTTTTCTTACAAATGATATCGTCAATTTCTTATTTTTGCACCCTCTGCCTATGATCGGAGATGGGCGGGACATGTGTGCCGAAATGATGATGGACGGTGGGCGACTAGAGCCCTCTTGTAGAGGCCAAGAATGGGAAGCCGAAGCGTAGGCAGGCCAGCTGCCAGATGGTCGGACGATATAAAAAAGACGGCAGGGCCGACCTGGAAGAGAGACGCCGCAAACCGTAAGAGGTGCAAAAAATTGCAAGAGGCATACATACTGTAGTGGAGTAAAATATGCTGAGAAGACGAAGAACACGAGCCTGATTAGTTACTAGGTTTAGATACTATTTAAAAATCATAATATGAGTTCTTTGCTCTGTCACCACTCTCCACATAGACTATCTGTTAAGATTGTTACATGTATTCACAGGTCCATTCCCTGGTATCTAAGATGATCATCAACGAGGAGCTACTAGCGTCGCTGGACGACCCGAGCGAGTGCGCCATCCTGCACCGCTCCGAGCCCACAAGGATGCAGGCGCTCGCTCTGCAGCTCGCTGACAAGGTGCGTCACTGTATACTTGCAACTCACTGTACACTTGTCAACTAAGTGGCTTTATACGTCCCCATACAAGTAGTAAGATGATCATCAACGAGGAGCTGCTAGCGTCGCTGGACGACCCGAGCGAGTGCGCCATCCTGCACCGCTCCGAGCCCACAAGGATGCAGGCGCTCGCTCTGCAGCTCGCTGACAAGGTGCGTCACTGTGTACTTGCAACTCACTGTACACTTTAAACGTCCCCATACAATGTGTAGTAAGATGATCATCAACGAGGAGTTGCTAGCGTCGCTGGACGACCCGAGCGAGTGCGCCATCCTGCACCGCTCCGAGCCCACAAGGATGCAGGCGCTCGCTCTGCAGCTCGCTGACAAGGTGCGTCACTGTGTACTTGCAACTCACTGTACACTTGTCAACTAAGTGGCTTTATACGTCCCCATACAAGTAGTAAGATGATCATCAACGAGGAGCTGCTAGCGTCGCTGGACGACCCGAGCGAGTGCGCCATCCTGCACCGCTCCGAGCCCACAAGGATGCAGGCGCTCGCTCTGCAGCTCGCTGACAAGGTGCGTCACTGTGTACTTGCAACTCACTGTACACTTGTCAACTAAGTGGCTTTATACGTCCCCATACAAGTAGTAAGATGATCATCAACGAGGAGCTGCTAGCGTCGCTGGACGACCCGAGCGAGTGCGCCATCCTGCACCGCTCCGAGCCCACAAGGATGCAGGCGCTCGCTCTGCAGCTCGCTGACAAGGTGCGTCACTGTGTACTTGCAACTCACTGTACACTTGTACACTTGTCAACTAAGTGTGCGCTTTATACGTCCCCATACAATGTGTAGTAACGTAATTTGGGTGCGTCACTGTATACTTGCAACTCACTGTACACTTGTCAACTAAGTGGCTTTATACGTCCCCATGCAATGTGTAGTAACGTAATTTGGGTAACCGTATTCTCGAGGGCGGACATAATTTTGTTGTTAATTCTATACAGTTATCGCTCAGTGCCGCTGAATTCTTGCCGAGCCAGTAGCTAAATAGTATGTTAGTTTTTATTGACAGCAAATGAAGGGAATAGTTAGAAATTATAATGAATATAATCATTTACTGTAGGCTTGCAGGCGACGGTATGTCGCCGCGAGGTAGATGTCCCGTATTTTACTAATACTAAGTTAATAAACGAGGGACGGACAGCGCTGGGAGATAGTGTCGCTTTGATCATGTTTTAGCCCTACTGGTCATATGAATTATTCAGTATCATTGACATAATAATACACATATATTGCACTGAAATAAAAAAAACATATGCGATTTTGATAGTTACGTTACAATACAGCGTTTTATTACAGAATACATTATCAAATAAAATAAAAGTAACGATATCAACCGTGCCAATACTAATGATATTAACTTTTATTCCTACCCCCAGGTCGGTAACCTCGTAGACTCGAACGAGCGTATTTTCGAGAAGCAAGGCTCGTTCTTCCAGCGCGGGGGCGCGGGCCGCGGCGACGGGCGGCAGCGGGAGCGGATGCGCGAGGGAGGCTGGAACCGCCGCACGCGCAACCGCCGGCGCGACGACGAGCGCACGCACGACGAGTGAACGCAGCCTTAGCCGATCTAGCAATCGACTTGGGGACACGCACCAATCGACGTCTGATCACTCAAATGGCATACTATCACATACTTCTCGCCCGAATCGAATTGTTATCCATCGATTCGTTGACAGATTTGTCGATTGGTGTAACTCCCTTACCTCCTGTAAACTGATGCACGTATACGGGGTAATTGTGCTTGAAAAAGTGCAATTACCCCGTAAAATATTGCAAAGTGTATTATTATGAAGATTGTTCAGATCGACCTTTATCAACAGTTTTTTTATTGGTTCCGTTAACGTCAATAGCCTTGTTTACTCGCATTGTAATCGCAGTGTAATAAAATTATAAATTTGTCACAATGTGTATTTCATTATTTACTCCCCAAACAGGCATATTTTATACTTGGTACAGTGTACAAAAACGTATACCAATCGTCGTCAAAAAATGTTAACAAATATGGCTGAGTTTGTCTTGGACACATTTGGGACACATCGTGAAACACGTTCGCAGATATATTGTTAGGTTAATACTAATATTTATCAATAATTTTAATTATAAATGTATGTGAACTCAAGGTTTAAGATTTTAAGTTCGTAGGTATACATACATAGGTAAGGATATTATCAAAAAAACGGGGACTGTGCACCTTATTCCAATGTAATACGAATGACATTACATATTTACTTCGTAAATTAATTAAGTCATGAAACGAACTCCGAAAGAGTGCACGTTTTTTTACGATTTAAACTCTTATTTTATTTTATTTGGAGATCCAACAGCTGTGACATAGACATTAGACAATAAAGTAAATACAAGGAGGCAATTACAAGAACTCACAGATAGATTCATTTTATACTTATTCAAGAGGTATTTACGCCTGTGGTTACGCACTAACGCAACCACACATTTATTTTCGTAAACCACTCGCCCCTCGTATGTTTTATATGCACGCTTGAATACTAATCACTAACGTCATCTAGTGGGTCAACTTAAATATTTCACACCTAGCGTTTTCTC
>JALPQI010015556.1:0-30036 GCA_025490895.1 Thaumatotibia leucotreta | reverse complement strand
TGAAATGGTGGAAAACTTGAATAGAGGATTGTAAAGTACGTATATATGTCAGTTGGGCCCCTGCCAAGACCATTGATTTTTCTCCTTTCCTAAAAGTTAAGACATTAGGTACAAAAACACTACCTACGTAGTTGTTTTTTTGATAACAGAGACAGAGGTGTATTTTTAATAAAAAGCACATTTTAAAAATAAGTTACTACAAATATAGGTATCAATTATAATGTATGTAAATCATAATTTGCATTATTTTGTTTTTAAAAGAATTTAGAAAAAGAAATCAATGAACAATTTTTTTTTACAATGATTTTTCAATAAAAAGATGTTGACTTTGTTTCTCTCTTCTAATGTTAAAAGACGAAATAATAAAAAAGTACTTTTTCAGATACGACGAATGAATCATCCATGATTAAATTTGATATTAGATATTAAATCATTGGTTCATTCTCTGAACGTCTTAATAAGCAGTTTGGCATGCACATTTAATATTTATTGAAAGTTATGTAATTGTTTGGTATCCTATGTATAATTGTATATAAAAAATGAAAGGGGATAGATAGCCTTTGATTAAATGTTAATTATATAGCCGTAATTTATTCATCACATTTATTGTAGTGAAATAATCGCATTTATTACGTGCAAATAATGGAACGTTTTAGTATCGCTTGCAACCCCTGCCAAATAAATCTGTCATCAGCAAAGTATATATCCGAAGAGGAATGAACATGCGCACTTGGCGTCTAAGGTCAAAGTTCAAACTCACCGGGTTCGGCAACAACAGGTCCGAGAGGATCGAAACGAACGCGGTGCTCGACAGCTGCGCGCGCGGCGCACACCAGATCCGAGAAAAATCGGTGCCTCCGCAAAGCCAGTTCATCCCGCCCTACTGGTGTCGCCGGCGGCTCAGCAGGCCCTTCGCTGGACTCGGGTATACCCTTTTCAAAGACATCATCGTCATCAGAGCTTGGCTCTTGAGTCAACGATTTGTGATCCCCACTTCCGATGCTAACACTAGTTTTAAGTATCCCAGTAGACTTGCGTCTGCCGCTGGGACGAATGTCAAAATTCGTCTGCGCTAATTTTTGTTCGAGACGTGCCAGTTCTTCTAACGTTGCTGTATCTCGACGGTAATCTACAGAAAATCTTTTGAAATCCATACGACTTTTCTTGATATCCACCGAATACCTCTTTTTCATTAACTCCCTTTTGTACACTTGGGCCAAAATATCTTCGCGGATAACATCTTCAGCGGTATCGTCCTCTGGATTTGTATCAATTTCATCAGGGATATTAATCTCACTTACATTATTTGTACTCTCAGGAATACATATATCTTTTTCGAGAATATCTGGGGTAACTTTTTCTTGTACGATTATATCGTTACAGGATTTTGGCACAGCCTCATCTTTCGACTCACTAACTTCCTCGACCATCTTCGGGTTTGAATCAGCAACTTCGAATTCAGACATCGTGTCTATTTTTTCAGGTTTTGATTTACTTTTAGGTAATTTTTTCGGTCGCGCACAGCAACTTTTAAACATAATTAAATTGTAAACAGTAACAATTTATAAAGAACTTATTTTCAACAAATAGAGACGATCCATTCAAATAGTCAAACATAACAATAGAGTTATTACTTATTTTGTTTAATTCATGTAAATATTCATAGAGAATTTATTCAACCAGTGATTACAGCGTTTTCCGCACGATGTAAGTAGAATATAGAGGGGGTTGTTTTGTCGGCGGCCGGCCGAGCGCTCGGCGGCGGGCGACTGGCGAACTGACGCAGGGCGATGCGCCGCGGCCGGGCGCATCAGCCACCCGCGCCGTCCCGCGCAACCCGAGGGACCCCAGCCTTCATCCTCAAAACATCAACCACTTCACCGTTCCCGAACCAGCATAAATCTAACCTTCATTTACGCAGAATTATATACGAATCTCTGTGTCAAATTACACTAGGCACTGGCTGAGTTCCCGCAGACGAGTTGGTTTCTGAATGACGCAGCAGCACTCTACCCTCTACCCCACAACACCTACACAAGCGTACCTATACAATACGCACAGGCACACATCTTGAACGTACATAACTTTCATTTCAACTACCCAAAAGCTCACAAAATACAGACGTGACTCTGATTCTACTTGAAAATCTAAGAAAGATATCATGTGATAGAGCATAATGCACGTTAGTCCCAAAGACGATACTGTTTCATCGAAAAGAAGGCAAGTTTAACATATTTAGCAAGTACCTATCGTAGAGAACCGAAAATAATTTTGTTTGAATATTGTTAAATTTCCGCAGGTACGTAAATACTTGGCAGTGGGCAATTATTTACGTACCATAGCATATACCACATATATATGTTCGTTTTATTAACGATATATTTGTTATATTAAAGATATATGTGGAAGGTTACACTCCCAAATTCATTTCATTGTCCCTAAAACGAACATATATAAAATAAAAACAGCCTTCAATATAAAATCAGACATATTTCTTACACCCTAAAATTATCCGTACACCACAGGGCTGACTTAACTATGTACTTAACTTCGTATGAAGGACCAAACGTGTTAAACGCACGGGGGAAGGGCTAAAAGAAAATCACATTACCCGCAACCCAAACGTCGGAAAAATACGGGTAAATAGTCATCTTGGGAAATATTAGTTTTTTGTATATTTTTATAAAGAAATATCCAAAAAACTAAAATAATAAGAAATATCTATGTCTGTTTTGTGTACCTAGTTTGCGTAGGTCCGGAAAATGTGTATGTTGTTTTTAACAGGTACTATGAGATATTCTTAACCAAATAGATTTTCAATTCTATTTCACATCACATCACATCATCAGCCTATATCATTTCACTCCTGGACGTAGGCCTCTCCTATTAACTATGCGTATTGGCGCATTAGGAGGTTTTTCTATTTATTAAGTATAAATTTTATACAATCTTTTGGTTGTAATAAATAGCCAGCTGATCTAGACATAATTATGTATTTTGGGGGTCTAAAATTCAAGACTGAAATTTCTGCCCTTGTTTTCTTATTATATTTGCCAAATTTCATGACAATACAGCGAGTGATTTTAAAGACGTTTGTATGGAGAATCGAGTTTGATACGGACTCGGAACTCGGACTAAGTTACAGTGTCAGTATCATATTAATGTGCAATGTGATGCAGGTATGTAACGTAATCGATGCAATGAGAGATAAGTTGATGTACCTTTAAAACTGGATTAAAGATATAGTACGGTCAAATCGTACATTAAACTCGCAAAACATGTAGTAAAGCTGCATTTTTGGTATGTTATTTAGACACCATAGGGCAGTATAAAACCACATTTTGCAAGCAAAAAAAAGTTGTGCTAGCTGCGTTATACGTGAAAAACTGTGAAATTTACTATCTATTTTTAGTTTCTGATTTTTATAAAAAAAGCCTTACGTTTTTTGACAATATGTATCAGGTAACGTTTAAAGATGAATAAATTTGTAACAAGATGAGATAACATGCATTGCCGTAGGTCTTATAGTTTCAGAGATTCGAGACTTCAAATAGTACCCTGTTTTGTAAACTAGATAAAATGTTGAGTTTTGCTAACGTTTTTGGTTTAATATCGCCTTACCTAATTATGCTACGAAAACCATGAAATAATTATCTTATAGCGCAATTAATATTCTTTCATTTAAGGGTAAAATCAGGTCAGTAAACTTTGTGATTGAAACTAAAAACGCGAAATTCAAAAAGCAGGAGGTCCCGTTATCTAAGTTTTTCATACAAATCGCAAGTCGTGTTGCCAAAGCTGCAATTTTAGTATATTATATAGGCCCTATAAGGACGTACAAAAATGCATATTACAAGAAAAAACAAAATAGGAATTTCTGCATAGGACGAAAAAAACTGAAAAAATATTGGACTTCTTTTACTTTTTGACGTTTAATGAAAAAACTATTATCTTTTTGATACTAATTGCTACAAAACTTAGAAAGAATATGAAATTTGAAAGGATTTGAGCTACCTTGCATTACCCTAAATTATATAGATTTAGAGAAACGACATTTCAAAATGGTGCCCTTCATTAAGTTAAGAAAATAAATGCATGTTTTGAAGCCTCGTACACCCCCGACTATAAGACTTACAGTAATTGTTACCGGCTCAATTTGTTCCAAATTTAATGTAGTTATTATCTACAATTACTTTTTTTTTCTTAGCGCGAACGTTTTGCCAATATTTAGTGAATAGCTTTAACGTAACCTAAAATTTGTTTATGTTTTGATAAAAGGGCACTTTATGAAATGTCGTATCTCAAAATATATATAACTTACGGTGATGCAACGTAGCTCAAATCCTTTCAAATGTAATGTTCTTTCTTAGTTTTTTAGCAATCAGTATCAAAAAGATAATAGATTTTTAGTTAAACGTCAAAAACTAGAAAAAGTGCGAATTTTTTTCCGTTTTTTACGTCCTATGCCCAAATTATTTTTTTGTTTTTCTTTTAATATGCATTTTCGTATATATCTATAAGGCCTTTATAATATACCAAAATTGCAGCTTTGCAACTCGACTTGCGATTTGTATGAAAAACTTAGATAGCGGGCCTCCTGCCTTTGGAATTTCGAGTTTATACTTTCAACTACAAAGTTCACTGACCTAATTTTACCCTTAAATTAAAGAATATTAAGTGCGCTATAAGTTCATTATTGCATGTTTTTCGTAGCATAATTAGGTGAGGTGATATTAAGTCGAAAACGTTAGCAAAACACAAAATTTTATCTAGTTTACAAAAAGGGGTACTTTTTAAAGTCTCAAATCTCTGAAACTATAAGACCTACGGTAATGCATGTTAGCTCAACTTGTTGGAAATTTATTAGTCTTTAAACGTTTATTTACATATGATATCAAAAAACGTAAGGTTTTTTAAATAAAAATCAGAAACTAAAAAATGGCCGTAAATTTCGCGGTTTTTCACGTACTACCCAGCTAGCACAACTTTTTTTTGCTTGCAAAATATGGTTTTATACTGTCCTATGGTGTCTAAACAACATACCAAAAATGCAGCGATACTACTTGATTTGCGAGTTTAGGGTAAAATTATGTACGATTTGACCGTACTAATATCATAAAAGGAAAATAGGATATTTTTTTTTTGTATATGCTATAGGTGGCAAACGAACAGACGAATCGCCTGATGGAAAGCGATTAACGTCGCCCATGGACACCCGCAACACCAGAGGCGTCGCAAATGCGTTGCCGGCCTTTAAGGTGGGAGCACGCTCTTTTCTTGAAGGTTTGAATAATATGAACAATAATATAAATATGCCATAGCTATCTATTTACATAATGTACAGTCACGTCTAATAATATGTATACATTTCGGGACGTATGTCAAGGGCATAAGGATCAAAATCGTATACATATTATTAGAGCCGACCGTACAATGCCAGTGGGGCGTGGCAGTAGCAGTAATGAGAAGATGACAATTGACAATAAGGGTTGTTATTCACATGTGCTCAGCAACCGAGCCTCATCTAGACCAGAATGAGTCTGTCCATCAACACAAAAAAGGACATACTTCGTAAATAACTTCCATTGTGCAACGCAATAAAAGTTAACAAAACCGATGATCTACACTGGCCTAGTACAACGTCAAAGATATTATGATTACGGTTTAAGTGCCAAAATTTTATTTACATGCCCTCAATGTCAAGGCAATAAAGCAAATTTACTTAAACCGTAATGATATCTTTGACGTCGACTGTACCTAGCTGGTAAGTCAATACGGCTACCTCTCTTACCCTGAAATATATATTATATTTCCAAAAATCAATAAAGAAATAAATTTTTCCAATAAATTGAGGTGCCTTATTTATTGTCAACTGACTTCGCGTATATATAGTTGTTACAAATTTTGGTGTCAAGTTATACCGGATGAGTTCACAATCGCGACCGAATATTTTGTAATAGGCTGTTCCATGTAGCGCAATTTGTGTTGTGTTGTGGTGAAAATGGGAAACGTGCCTAAAATATTCTCATCTTCTTGTACCTACGCTTTCGTACTTACTTAAAAGGTTCCGAACAAACCTACATATTGATGAACTGAACACTAATATGAATATGTATAAGCGTAATAAGAGTAATACATAACAAGTTTAATATAGGTATTTAATTTAAATAAAATGCCTAGAATTCAATCTACACGTAGGATTTTTCAGTTTTGTACTTTCCTTTGTATCTCAAATAGCTATTTGAGATCCGTCTCACTTTGAATTTTTAGATGAATGAGTTTGAGTTTGAATAGAATTTTTAGAAAGAGAACACAATTCAGTTTTGTAATTTCCTTTATATCTCAAATAACTATAAGTCTCACTTTGAATTTTTAGAGGAATATTGTGTAAAATTGTAATAGTCTTGTTTGCCTAATAATCTTGTTTATTAACGTTTCAGTAATACGTCCCGCTTTGTCTCAATGGCAGCAAAGTCGATGGCAGAGCTAGAGGTGGATGTTACAGCGGCTGCAGCTGCAGCGAATCATGGCGCGATTGGCGAAGATGTGATGTGGTTCGAATCTCGATTCCCTATCTTCCTGTATGACGTGCAGGTGATCATAATCGGGACGTCCACTAATTGGACAAACCAATTGAATGAATAATTGTGTAATAATAAATGAATTAAATATTTTGGTTTCGAAAGCTCCCCAGAAACAGGAAATATTTTCAAAAACGTGACCCAAGAGCATTATTCCAGGATAAGCAGGGGAATGTTCCCGCGATACAATACAACACACAACACTACGCAAATATCACAATCTCTTTAGTTGAACATTCGGCGCGGCTGAGGATAATGACACGCTGGGCGCAATTGGGACGCGTGTACATTACATCCTCACCAATTGCCTTTGATCACTTCTCATGAGTGTGACACAGAAACAGTCGGAACAATGTGGGATAGATAAATGTCCGCCCTTTTGGACAATTGGCTACATCTTATCTCATGCAATACTCATAATTGTCGCGTTAAGGTGCGGTTAAACTAAAAGAGCATTCGCTGTTCTAACCTCCCACTCTACGAAAATCGATCGGTACACAAAACGTGATTGGTTGATTTCTTAGAACAGGCGCTAGAACGGCTAGAACAGCGAATGCTCTTTTAGTTTAACCGCACCTTTAGCCGAACATGGATCGTGCACGAAATTTGGACGGGCATTGAACGCGCCTATTAACAAAATGGTTATCCGAACTCTGACCAGGGCAGCATTGAATATATTGTTAATAATTTAACTCAAGGCCGGGAAATAAAAATGGTTATCCGAACTCTGACCAGGGCAGCATTGAATATATTGTTAATAATTTAACTCAAGGCCGGCAAATAGCCGCGTGTGGTTTAAAAAACTGAAGTAGTTTTAACAATCTTGGCGCTTTGCTACTCATTTTTAGGGTTCCGTAGCCAAAATGGCAAAAACGGAACCCTTATAGATTCGTCATGTCCGTCTGTCCGTCTGTCCGTCTGTCACAGCTGATTTACTCGGAAACTATAAATGCTACAGTAACGAAATTTGGTAAGGATATGTGTTGTATGAACCGCTACAGGATTATGATACTAAATTGTAAAAAAAACCATTGAGGTGGGGGCCCTTCATACATGTAACTGAGGGATAGAATTTTTTTTTTAGTTGTATTTAAGCGTGTGGGGTATTAATAGAAAGGTCTTTGAAAATGATATGAAGGTTTAGAAATCTTATTTAAATTTAAGCAAATCGTTTTCGAGATATCAGCTCTCAAAGTCTGAAAAATGTGTCCCCCCCCCTCTATTTTTTAAACTACGCGATATAAAATTCTAAAAAAAATATATGTTATGCACATTAATAAACTCTATCAACGATTTTTGGTTTGATTAAATTATCTCTTTTAGTTTTTGAGGTAGGTTGATTTAACTGTATTTTTTTAATAATAAATTGATAATGGTACGGAACCCTTCGCGCGCGAGTCCGACTCGCACTTGGCCAGTTTTATTTTTAATGGCTGGACGATTAACCACTATTGCATAGTTGTAACACTTGCAACGCAAGTCTATAGGTAGACGTCACTAAAATACTTAACTACAATTATTTATAAACTAACGTCATCCTACATATCGTCATCTGGCTTTTATACTAATTATACGACGAGTAAGTACTTGCAACAAACTTTAAAAAACAGCGAAGTGAGAACAATACGCTTCGGTAAGCACATTTATGTCGTTGGACCAACGCACAGAAGCGTAATTTGCAAAACTTAAATAAAACGTTAATTTTGATTTTCAAAAGCCGTGTGTTGCATTCCATACAACCCTTAAACAACGTGATAGAGAAAGCAATAAACAGAAGTAATTTTTCAGCGTTTTCAATATTACGCTTCAGAACCGCGTCCATGATGAGGAGAGTGAGGAGTAGCACAAACAGCATCCTGCCAGCATTTGCTGAGCAGGTGGACTGCCCGATTATGCAACATTGGGACGAGGCGCACGCTCCAGTGCTTGCCTTCCCTCGTCGTTATTAGTTGTAAGATAGATTGTGTCCTACCTAACAATCTACGAATCTCGAGTCCGAAATACATTTTTTATTTTTATTTAATACTATCACAAACTAGGTTACAAATTTTGACAAACTATTATAAAAGGCCGTTGCCGAGAAAGAAAATAGCACTCATTAATTGTTTGATTTTATGAAAAATTTGTATTTTCAAATTAAAAATATCGGAATACTATGTAGATTAGAGTTGTGATAATGCAAATTTTAATTAAGGTGGTTCGTTTTTCATACTAATGTATTTATTCAAATATGGGTAAATAGAGCATAGTTTTACAATGAAATCACTTAAATCGACAATCAATTTTATACTTGTTTGCGGCAAATTATGTTTCTGTAATATAAAGGGTCGAATAATACCTTAAATTAGTACTTTATTTTAATAAAGATTTGTCAATATGTGGGTGAACGACGACAGTGTCATACACCAATCGTACGTTCGGTGTGTGCGTTGGAAAGCGACGTTGCCAGTTGGCTGAAAATGCTACGTTGCCGCTCTGCCCTAACGCATTTCGCATGTTATTTATTTTTCAACAATATCAAACGCAAGCGTTGCTAATGTTGCCATATAGGCCATATCCCCACGCAAAAGCCGAACGAAAGACCTTTTACTATAGAAAATATACCTATACATACTAGTTACATTTAATGTTTTTATAATAGATGTGCGTACTAAATTATAGTCTCGTGGAACTGAACGTAAAACCTATTTGGCAAGGCAACACTAAATTCAAACGTCACTCTGATTCTAAATCACCGGCAGTTACTTTATCGTTTTACCATTTGTTTATACCTACAAATCCGAATTGACGCTAAATTGCCTACGATTGTTTGAAATATCTCATAGCGTGCAGTGATTTACATGAGGATTTATTATACGTTTGTATATTATGTAGCCACAAACGTCCCGGAAAGGCTATAAAAACCACCGATACTCGGGCCTTAAAATAAACTTGTAAGCGAAGCCTTGGAGAAATGATACTATTACGGAGAAATCAAAAGGTAAGTTCTGTAGAGGCTGACTTGCTGGATATTTTTCCTCCCGGTATTCAAACAGTTTTTTTTATTATATATTTCCACTATTATTATAACAAAAATGTTTCGATGTTTATTGTTTTCGCAACAACTGCTCATCGGATTGGAATAAGGAAACTTGACATGTAGATAAATAGTAATATATATTATATTATTAGAATATTTTTTTTTTACATAAATACCGGTAACGTTAGTTTCCCGAGGGATGATGTGTTCCAGGCCTTGAACTTTTAAAAATATAACCATTTTGTAGATACTCACTGAACCTGTTTTGAACCCAGGTTCCCTCCCTAACTTCGCAGTCAAGTTCACCGCCACCTAACTAGACAAAGCTGAAATGTATTTTTTATTCCAGTAATCATCATACACTATTTTGACGATGAGTATTCTGATTTCAGATCCAGGGCCAACTGCAGGTGTCACAATATGTGTAGATGCGTGAGGCTCACTTCCAAGCAACACACACAACGTCAAGCAATCTTCCTATATCCATGTATAAAACCAGAAAAACGTAAAATAGAAATAATAAATAAAAATAATATGATATGATGTAAATAAACCACTGAATTTATAAATTGATGTTTTCTTTATCTATGTATTCCGCACGTGATTAGAATGGGAAGGAATCTAATAATTAAAGTGACTAGAAATATCTAATATAATTATATCTACATATGAAAACTTATCTGACTGAATTCATCGAATAGATTCCGTCCCAATCTGATTGGACACCTATTAGGTTAGGACATCCAGGCCCGTTTTTAGTAGTATAGGCTATTTCAGATTGACCATGCAAAAAATACCGGAAGTGGATGCCATAACATCACCTGAAAACGTTTTTGGTGAGTAATTATATGTATAAGGTCACCAAAATTAAACCTAGGTTGGTAGTTCAGGGATCAATACCACAAAACTTTACAAGCATACAAATCTACAAAATTGACAATTATTTGTTTTGGAATTTATACAATTTTGTAGAATTATACGCTTGTAAAGTTTTGTGGGATAGGCCACAGGTTATTTATTTATTACTGAAAAAAATGTAATTATAGGTAAAGTATCATTAAAAAAAAATAAAAAGTCATGTAATGTAAAGTAAAAAATATATTGAAATTACGAGATTTGAACCTTGGTCCTAATGAATGTGCGTCAGATGGTCATCCAACTAGCCTAATCCAAGTTCAATACACGTTCCGAAATAAGCAATCGGTTTCGTAAACGAATAAGGGTTTGAATGTGTGTGTGCATACTGCGCAGCCAGTGCTGCAAACTCTCCTGATTTATCAGGAGTTCTTCTGATTTTGAGCTCTGTCTCCTGATCTACTGTTTTATTTATAGATTTGAGTCAAATCTCCTGATTTTGACAAGTAGCGATTACACTCCTGCAAACTCCACCCGTGTTAGGTTGGCAACAAGTATTTTCACTTACATTTCTATATAATTGAACGAAGATAATGGAACGGAACGTTGTCATTCCATCGACTCGATTATTTCTTATCAGTGTTGTACCATGTGTCAAATCAGTCACTTCCTTGTTCAGTCTCGTCAGTCAAGTGTCAATGTCAACCGGTAATATTTTGCCGCGAAAGCTGTTCATTTGTTCAAAGCTGTATTTATGCTAACTCTATGCTCGTGCCGCGTACTATAGTAACGTAAACTGCAGTTGTGTTGTGATTGTGATCAAGGAAAAAATTAAGAAAACGTGTACCAGTGGAAGGTCCAGTAAAGTACTATTTAATTAATAAAATTAATGTTTTGTGGTGTGTGTTTTTGGTTTTGCACTGTACAAGGCTATACAGTAAAAGTTCTTGCTTTGCCCACAATATCACCAAGGAAATGCTCTCTCTATAAAATAAAAGCATGTATGAGCATGAGCAACATCAAGAAGAAAGACAATAAGTGAAAATTTATAGAATAGGAATGTATAAAAGGTAAAACCTCAAAGTAACTGTCAGTGTCAACACTGTCAACTGTCAAGTCTGATTGTCATGAGACGAGAATAAAGTAAAATGCATATGTCATGTTGTTTTTTGTGTGTTGTCTGTTTCACTAAATTATTTTACTAAATCAAATTAATTTATAATTAGCACAAAAAGGTATGTTTTTTTAATCTTCTGATTTTTTTTGTTGTCTCCTGATTTTTTTCTTCCAAGTCTCCTTTTTTTCATGCAGGTGGAGTTTGCAGCACTGTGCGCAGCCGCGGCAGCGTTTCGTATTTATTCAAATAAACTTATTTTGTAAATTAAACCTCACCTGAAATTTAGTTGGCCACATTAGAAACAGCAGTTTATTTTCGGCAAACATATTACTTATTAAAAATATTTCTATTATCATACATAAAATATAAAAATACGTAGAATTCGCGCCACCTATGCACTATAACGCCATCTATTGGCGTTGTAGTGCCTAGCTGACCGTGACATTCCACCTTAAATCTTAAAATTCTAGATATTCTAGAAACTTTTTGACGCCCTCCATACCTCTGTCTGTAGTGTAGTGACCCTCCCTATGAAGCTGGAGGTTCTGGGTTCGAACCCTAGCAGGTGTGTGACTCACACCTTAATTTGAACTTACTGTGAGGACCTTGTTGATTTGTGTATGATTGTCCCATAATATTTATTTATAATCTGCAAAGGGTATAGTATCGATTCTCTTGGTGATGATCTATATTTTTAGTTAAGCTTACGTGGCTTATGTAGTTTAATCACAGAATACATATTAGTAAAAACCTGTTTAAATAAACAATGAATCTTGCTACGATACTATTAAGTTCAAATTCCCACCGTGCAACGCTAAATGTCACGTATAGAAGTGCGCTCTCTTTCTATCGCGCAACTCGTACCTTTTCTGAAAAATAAGGTTGCTTTCCTTTAAAAAAAATCCTTAAAATTTAATTATTACCCTTTTTATTGTTTTTTAGTTTTTTTTTATTGTTCATTGTTATGTTATAATCAATTCTTATAATCTCTGACACCGGTCGAATTAGTACGTAACGTAGATAGATATTCGACGAACATTCGCGAGTACGCAACGTGCTTCACCGCTTACCGTAAGGCCCTACTGATGTACTCCCCGGGGTGGCACTGACAGTTCGATTCGAACCGAACGCGCTAGTTGGACAGGCCTGGTTTAATATAAAATAAAATAGGTAGGCTTATGTAATATTAGGGACATTGACTGATACTAGAGTAGCCCATGGAAGTCTCAATTAAACCTTGTGTTGTGGGCACTAAATTACGATATCATATTTGATAAACCATCATCCAGGCTTCTTTTGAAACCGACCAATGGGATGCAGATTCTTAATTAAACCCTGAGTATGTTTTAATTAAGAACTCAATATTTAAAATTATTTAACTTTATAAGTAAAGTTCAGTGAGAAGCAATGAATCGTTAATTAGCGTTTGACAATGACAGATAGCAGCCACTTGCAGTGTTCGACTACTTGTGATTAATTGTTCAAAGGAAAATAAATAAATTATTATATCATCGGGTATAGTGCAATACCGCATAACTAACAAATTCAATTAGGCTCAATTTGAGTGTCAATACGCAGTATTGCACTATCCCTGACGATATACAGTTAATTTTTATATTTGTCAACTATTAATATGTTATTATTTTAGTATATCGTCGTTGAGATTGCCAATTCCGTTATGTGTAAATTTCAAATTTGACAAAAGAAGACTGTAAACATATGTCATTTGGATTGATTTTTCAATTCCTGAAATCGTGCACATAACGGAATTGGCAATCTCAACGACGATATGCAGGTTTCCCCACAATATTTTCGTTCACCATAAAGCACTTGTGAATATCAAAAGAAATTTCGTACTTAATTTTATTGAAAACCTCATTAGTATAAATAGGACCAGGATAAATTTATTTGCCATTATATTTTCAGACTACATTCATTTTAAATTACCTTGGGAACACTACCACATTTCTCTGTTGAGTCATCTCTGCCAAGGCATAATTCAGCAGATATTTTTTTTATTGAACCTATAGTATGATCTCTACCAGAACAATAACTACATTTATTTCAAGAACTGTAGATAGGATTCGTTAAAATATACTGATAATATTTAGCTGATGGTGACATATTCAAATTATATCATAATGAAAGTCAGAATCAGTAGCCAAGTAGCTTTAGATATATTCATAATAAATTAGACTAGTTTATATCATAAACAAACAAATTCATATTAAAAAGTAGTGAATTCAATAAGAAATAAAACTTTTATATTAGAAGGGTAGTTTCTGTTTAATTGAGAATGAAACTCTTAATAGTATTCACTTCTGTATATATATTACTAGCAACCCGCCCGGCTTGGCACAGGTACTATACCTACATAAAAACCTTCCTCTTGAATTACTCTACCTATTAAAAAATATCTCATCAAAATATGTTGCGTAGTTTTAAAGATTTAAGAGTACAAATAGACATAGGGACGGAAAAGGTGACTTTATTTTATATTATGTAGTGAAGCAAATAGAGTATTTATAATTTATTTGTGAATTGTATCCTACATAACAATAATTATCTTAGTATAAAGGTAAACTGGAGGAAAAACGCTTAATAGCATATTTATTTTATATTAATAAATACTTTTTGATTCTGATTTTTTTGTCTGATTACGATTTTATTATAGCATTCATTAGGTACGTAGAATTTGTTGAGTACAACAATGTAGGTACAATAGACTAACCACTACTTTCAAACGTTCAATATGATCTCCGTAAAAATTACTAATAAATAACAACATAGACAAAAAATATATCCGACGTAAACTTGGGACAATAGATCAAAATTGTCAAAGTACAGTAGTTTTATGTAGGCCAGTAGGTACTAAGTTCGTTGTATCACAATTTTAGCAGCCGGAACATAATAATTACAAGCTTTATAGCTAAAAAGCGAAGTATTATCGAGTGAAAAACAAATGTGCAATACAATATAAACAAACTAAATGTTATAAACACCATAAATTTTTAACACTGGTTGTGGCGTACTTTTGATAAATAGAACGAATCGGCAAACGCAAAACAAGGTTACACTTAAAAGAAAGATAACGTAGTCATAATCTAGGTAGGATAAGTAAAATCTAGTAAACACTTACGCTTCTCTTGATTCTGCTATCAGCGAGATGTAAATCACTAGATTAACGTATAAAACGATAAAAAATCAGTCTTGAGGTTACTTGTCAGATACCGTTCGGCGTTCCGTTTCGTTACGTTTCGGTTTCGCAGTAGTTGAGTTGGTAGCGCAGACGCTAGTTTTGACGTTGACGCTACTGATGACTTAAAGCGAGCATGTGACGGTACACAACAAGCGTGTTTGCCAGACTGTCAGGGATGCATTTTATAAAGTTACATTTAACAATTTCACTGTTTGCCTCTCTAACGCACGCACGTATTGGCTAGAAAGAGAGGCAAACAGCAAAATTGTAAATTGTAACTTTATAATACGCGACCCAGACTGTACTCTGTCCAACAATCTCGGTCAGTAGAAAAGGTAGCAATTGTAAAACTGTAAAATTTTTGTTGAATGCGAAATTTTCTGCCAAATTTTTTGTTTGTACTACGCCCAAAAAAACAAGAGAATTAATTTAATAAGCTAAAAAGTTATGGTCAAAGTAACCAGCTTGTCAGTCGGCAAATTCAAATTCACTATGGGCAGCCAACGTTTCACGCCTTAGACATTTTAATACGAGTACCTTACCTCGAAGTATGTATCAACTTATATATCGACGCTCCTTTGCGAATACAAAGTTATGCCATCTTGTGGCGTTGAATTCATATTAAAATAAAAAATCTTATACAAAACATTGGTACTTCGCGCTAACAAACTAACTGTTGTCGCCTCCTAGTTTGCTAATGCGTCACTATTATCCTAAAAATGTCGTAGTACATTCTCATACAATTTATGTAGATGCACTAAATGTGTCCAGCAGGATTAGTACATGTTTTGTGGGGCAGTGTGTACTAAATATATTAATAGAACGTCCCTCGTATAGTTTATCTTGCAACGACAAGCGTGTCAGAGGTTCCAGGTAATTAAAACACAAATATAATAAAATTCATACTATTTTGTATTTAACAAAACTAAATAGATATCTGTATTACAACATATAGTTTCACAATAATAATCCATAAATGTGTGCATTGATCACTTACTTATATTATAATGCTTCGTTTAAAGGCACAGAAATTATGTTCTTGGTATAGGCCTTAGTTCACACTCACATCCATACAGAATGTTTTTTTATTCACCATTAAAATTTTAGAGGGTTAATTCAGGGCCTAACTACAAACCCTGAGATATTAGTAGGCGGAAATGTATGGAATACAGGTTTTTTTTTCTCGTTTCGGATGTCGATCCCTTAGTAAAAGTTCATCAATATGACCTCAGAATGAACCCTCTAAAATTTGAACAGCGAAAATAAATCACCCTGCATAAACAGAAAACGGTAAATAATAAAGACTGGTAATTTTCAATTCAAATTTCGATAACGTACATTACCTACGCCTTGCCTCAGGCCTGTACATTTTGTGTTCTGTCTTCACAGACCGTAGTAATCTCAATAGGTAGAACTCATTATGACCTCATTATGATTTTCAGTTAAAACTTCGACTAGAAATATTGGTACAAAGACCTAGGTAAGGTAGCGTCACCTCACCGATAGTGAAAATTAACAGTAGATTGAGATCAGCAGTCTACATTATCTATTTATCTGTCATATGAGTGATTATCTGATTGGAAACACAGGCCTATTCATTTAATTAATTATTGCATTTTCTCTAATTTAGATGGCATCGTAAGAAATAAGAGACATTATATTACTTTTAATTGTAGCATGTTGTATCAACATTATTTAAAAGTAAGTATCTAATACAATATATATAATTTAACCTATCACAAATCACAATACAGAAGCAATGAATATAAATCGATGTTTATGATTCAAATGACGTCCTCTAAAGTTTAATAAAGACTTTAGACTCTTTAGTAAACTTCAGAGAAAAAGTAGAACTAAAATGTCGCTAGAATATTTTAGACGCAGAAAGTTCTCGAGAGAGGCGAATAAAATATGGAGCCGTCCAGCGCCACCTACTGTCGAATGGACAGAGGGCTTACCGCGAGCCACAGACGAAGCCACTCGCACTTGTAAATCCGAACGCCAGTATAGGGGTGCGGTTTCACTGACGCGGAGCGGACCAGAGCTGTGGGAGCTCGGCAAATGAGAGCGCATCACAGTGCTTCGAATTCGAATTTGAAGAATGTAATTGGTCAATTTTGCACAGCTCCGCTCCGCTCTGCGTCAGTGGAGCCGCACCCTAACAGGGAGGCAAAACGTGGATGGTGGTTCCCGGCAGGCCTTCAGTTTTAAATTTCGAAACGTGATTTTTTCTCGGATCGTGATTCATCACTCGTGCACTCCATTGAATACCATGCTTTTAAATTCTACTTTTGGGGCCTGACAATATTTAGTGAAATCCTCTTACTAATATTTATAGTATATGGTACAGAAGAAAATTAAATTCATTGTTTATTCTTACTTGTAAAATAAAAACGTAAGTAAAATTAAAGACTTCAAAAATACAGTCAGAGTGAAAGACGGCAGCATTCAAAGTAGCCTAATAGTTCGGTGCACCATATTTTAGGATGGTTTATAACTATTAAGCCACTTTGATTAATACTCGATATTTGACTCTGGTTACACAATATACATGTACCGCCACGACCAAACGAACGTAAAAAAAAAGTATAAACACGGATTGTGACCTACATAATTGTGAATGATCATATTTTAATAAAACACATTAAATAATTTATATCATATCAGTATCACAAACTGCTTGAATGTAAGTTTTTTCAGTGATTCACTTTCTACTCACTTTGTGAAATAAAGTGGCTTAATATCTATTTGGAATAAAGATAAATACATCGTTTGTACCATTTCTATAAGTTGGAAAACAAGACCATACAGAGTAGGTGTTTGTCTACCCTACAGGGATTCACATATTTGTTTGTACTGTAATCTAATCCATATAGTTACATATTACAAATATGTAACGTTTAGTGGTACTATTATTACTTACTTTCTAAGGCATATATTATATCTGTTAGCAAATATTTTCTTACCAAACCCTCGACATCAATATAACAAATTTCGTAAAAGTGTTTTAGTTGTAGATTGCTTATAAATAAATACACTGTCGAAAGTTTTCACTGTTAAACATAATCCAATGTTAGTTTCAATTTTAAATTTTGACTAATTCGTAAATGTGACTAGTATCTCTCGATTAATAAATACAAGGGTGATCTTACGCTAGGTAGAAATTATTAAAATATTGTGTTTTGTTTTACTTTTGATCTATTAGCCGCACGAAAAATCAAGCAAAAGCTTACCAAACGGGTAATTTTACGAAATAAAACATGCAACTACAGTAATCGATGATCATGAGTGCTCATGAGTGCTAACTTCAGGAGAGTTCCCCGATAGGCGCGTTCTGAAGCCACAAGTCGTGAATGAAGCTGTAGAGATCGTCGCTCACCGCCACCTGTCGATTATAAAAAAAACTAGATAAGCGCCATTTAATAAATACATCACTAAAATAAATAAAAAAACAGACTTTGAACCAATTTCTCCAAGATATATCATCATCAGACCCCAACTTGGTGCCAACGGGACGGGACCACCTCAGAGTTATAATCGGTCGATTAAAAAAAATTAAATAGGTTCACGATTCTCGAAGATCAGTAACATACATACAAAAAAAATCGAATTGAGAACCTCCTCCTTTTTTGAAGTCGATTAAAAACTAGATATTTTAATGGATACATAATTATGATTAATGTACGAGCAGAATTGATCTGTTTAATCTACCTAATCATACAATTGATGCAAGATAATTTAAAACTATGTTTCCGACGGGCGATATAGGTATTAAGTACAGTCAAATGTCTTGGATATATTCCCACTCTAATATAATAAGGCTAGGCGCCTTTGATTATACTCAAGGGCAAGCAATACGTTCTAACACCCCCTATCTGAATTACTCACGGGATTCTGATAGCCAAAGACTCCTAGCCTTATAACTCTTACCTATAAGAAATTACATCAATGCATATAGGTATCCGAGAAATTTGCCCGGTATTTAATTGGACCGGGTTTCTAATTAATCCTACCTCGTACGTTGGTGAACTAGGTATTTTTTCTTCTGTATATAACATCTTATATTTATGACTAAACCATAGCAACGCTCGCTGCAAAAGGCTCCATGATAATGTATAAAAATTTCTCCAATTAACAAAGAAAAGAAACAGTGCCTGACCTTGATCCCTGCTCTTTTGAGGTGGTCGGATCGATTATATTGCTTCCCAGGTTTTGCAGACAGGTCGGAAGCCAAATTGCATCTCTGGCAATACGGTGTCTAAGAGGTAAAAGGCGGTTGAGTACAATGATAGCATTTTGGGATCCTGCCTGATGTAATGTTAATCGTGCTGCAAGTGTGACGTTCAGATGCTCTAGTACTATTTATTATAAGGCGAATAGCGATTGA
Organism: Thaumatotibia leucotreta; assembly: GCA_025490895.1. Classification (NCBI taxonomy): domain Eukaryota; kingdom Metazoa; phylum Arthropoda; class Insecta; order Lepidoptera; family Tortricidae; genus Thaumatotibia; species Thaumatotibia leucotreta. The sequence goes on along the minus strand of JALPQI010015556.1, from coordinate 10,878 downwards.
TCCATATTCAACTCCTATACTAGGTTCTGATTTTACTGGCAATAATTTGCATCTGTCTAGGATAAAGCACTAATCTCCGAGTGAAAGTCATTTCAGGATGATTGTGTGAAGTATTTGTTTGATGTCGGTGTGTACTGTTTTCAATACGTTACCGCCTGATATGATACATACAATACTATCAATTTGCCACCTCATTTCAAGCTTTCTAAAAAAGAGTGTTTTGTCACCTATACCTTTTTCGTATTTTCGCGGAAAGGAGCGTTTAAGGAAGTAAGTGTATCATCATTATACCTAGATATTTTTCTAGCAGGAACGAGAGATTGACCAAACCTTTCTTGGCAGAATTTCTCGCGGTTGTGAAGAGCAAAAAATTCTGTCTTTTATCTATAAGTCTTGTAGTAGTCTATACATAAATAATGCGCAGTAACTTAAGAGATATAGTACAAGAATCCAAATCATATTAAAACGATACATTATTTTTCTGATACCTAGAATTTAGTGCCCATTAAAAGAACATAGACTAATAAGAAATTAAGCATTAGATATTTAAAAATAAACCGTAGATGGGTCCTGTGTCAGCCGGCATCGGCAGCGAGAATACATTTATCACCACTTCAACTCTTCCGGCGGGTGTCGTAAGAGTCGACTAAGGGATTGAAGTGTCACTGACCATTCTTTTATTGGCAAATTGGCGTACCTTATACGGGGTAGGGTTTAAGTTCCGTTTGATGTCCTGCCTCAGCGTGCGTAGAGACGATTGCACTCGCTCGCGGACCTCGGACAAGGGTTTGGGCGCAGTGCAGATCCTTCCGTCTTTCCAGCACACCTGGAATCAAATCATCTGAGGTCAGCCTGGGAAAGTGGCTTTATGGCAAAGATATATTTATTTACCATATACGAGTATATAACCTTGATATGTCTATGCACGTGGAACCCACCAGAAAAAAAAATCCTGACACCCGAGAGGTAATTGGTAAAGATACGCCATATCTTTTCCAAAAAAGAGTTTAGTCTACCCAAGACCAATAGAGATTAGTATTATAGTTATAAACGCAACTGCATAACTCTCCCATGGAGGCACTTGTCCTGATTTTTATTATTATTATGTTATTTTCTTTTTTTATTAATACGGTTAAAAAGGTTGCTAACTTGCCAGTAGTTGTAAATTATGTTACCAACCGTGACTTCACTAATGGCTCCAATGGAAGACCAGCGCTGGGCTGAGCTTCAGCCCAGCAATAAGCTGAATTGGAGTCCATTTTGTGGCACTTAGTTTTTTTACTGCATTTATGTTTATATTTGTTTGTTTTTATGTTGTGTCATAAATAAATGTTTTTTCTTTCTTTCTTTCTTTCTTTCTGATTGATTTAAAAAGATTAGGTTATAAGTAGGTACTATTAGGTAGATAAATTAGCTATCATAATACATACTATTGGAGCAAGGACGTTGCAATCATTAAAGTCTACCCTACAAGAAAAATCACAAGATTGCAGCCGGTCTGATACTTAACTAGACAATCAGAATGTCATCGTCAGTCGCATTTACTGAGACCCCGATTACCTGTAGACAGGGTAAATATAATAGTCAACCTAATTGTAATTCCATGGTGGGCGAAGTTGCAACATTTAATTAAATAAAATGAAAGACCCGTACTGAAATAGCTCTTTCAGATAAAATAACTCGTGTTTACAACAATAGCCAATTACACAATGAAATTGTAATAATCATAAAAACAAACTTAAAATAAATTGTTTCAACTTTATCTTTGTTTACAATAATGGAGAAATAGCAACGATAAAAATGTAGGTAACGTATAATCTAAAATTGTAAGTTCATTGCCTTGAGTCTGATGAGGTATTTAGTAAATAGGTAGGTACTATACTTGTTGTTTTAATGAAGGCCTACGTCTCCAATTACTAAAATAATATAATTTACTTGTAACTGTTAGTTGCCATTAGATGCTACGAAGCAGTCAAGCTGCTTAAAAATATCTGTGCATAACGGTGTCACAGTACACTTACTTACACAGTACACTTGAGTACACGATGTCTAGCGATGGATTGCCTGACAATAAGATAAGATGGGGCGTCGATGAAAATCTTGGCTGCTCTAATACTTTACATAGGTAGGTACATCTGCTGATAACTGTGTTTATAGATCAATAAAACTAATAACGTCAAGGAAAATTATGGGTATACTATAAAAGGGTATTTGTAGTTAGTTGGGGTGGTTAGATGTCGAAAATAATATCAAAATCTCTTGTATCAATATTCTTAAAACAGTAGAACCTTATAAAGATACGTTGGCGTCAAGCTTCCAAGGCATTTCAACGCCGTGCAGTCAGGCATTGCCTTTGTAACATGTATGCCGCGCTTGAGCGTTTACTCAGGCCTCACACTTACGGGAATAGTAAATATTACCTTATAAAGGTGCTCCACTTTGCTCGGTATCACATAGGCCCGCTTGGACTCCTGGAAGGGGTGCCGACAGAGCACCTTCTGGCCGATGGTCGGCGGGGGCTCTGAAGAACGCTGCAGTAGGTCGATCAGGGCATGCCCGTCAGCACCGAACAGTCTGTATGCCTGCGGGTCAGTGTCCTAATGTAAAAAGTTACAGGAATATACTAAAATAAACATTAAATCGTCACGTAACTAAGTAAAGCGATAGCTATTGGTGCGTGCAGCGTCGAGTGAGACAAACCTATGATGAACAGTCATAGGCTTATTAGAATATTTCTTTGCCTAATTAGTATTATTCACGTGTGAATTAGTTGCAAATCCAGTATGTGATCTCTTTTCAAATGACGATAGATCATTTGTTTATTCGTCGGAAAACTCGAAAAATATTTAAGGGCTAATGGTTGTAGGTACGTACTATACAATTCAGTCATTGTTATCATTCATGGAAAATTGTTCACTGCTAAATGTAAAGAGGGTTTTTTATTATTTAATTCGTGGACATTATTCATCATTCGAATGGGTTAGTCACCAACTAAATATCACTACGAAGTATATTGTGAACTAAGTCATTGTAAGGTATATGACTCGACTGTACCAAATCATTTGTTTTTTCCTAATACGAATTAGCCTACTTTAGGTATGTAAGCTCATTTTAGGTTACTAAATGCTTCAGTCATTTATGCAGTAGATATTTTCATATCACAAAATAAATACACAAAGCTTGACCATGAACTTAAGTGATAATGATTACTTAAATATGGAATAATTTATCGGTTACAAGGCCTGTGAGTGACGTAGGTGACGTTTAGATTATTCAGGTCAAAGATACGGCTAACCGGTAGTGTGAGAATATTTGCAAGTGTTGCCTTTACCTTACAAATTACAGCTTAGTAAATATGTACGATGTAGATAATTCTCTAACTACCGTATTAAAAAAACTACAGTAGTTAGGTACTGATATGTTTAAATATAATTGGCATAAACGGTGAAATCTAGTCTAACTAAACGATGTAATCTAGTATAGCGGCTTTTTAATTTATCAACCATTGTGATATGGCGCCAGTATAACATATCTCATATTTGAACCGTATCGTATAATTAGTTATTATTCATACATTTATATACCACTTTGGATACCCTTTAACTCTGAATGGAAAACCAAACTAATGTAGGAATTAAAAGAAAAATGAGTTATGAACTAATTACTACATAGTTATATTATAAATTATAACCATAATTATTGTATATCAGAATTTGTGATAAGTTGCATTTAAGCGATATAAGAGATTTACTCTGAACATACGAGTAGGTAACCTCGCAAAGTTACACAACAACCGCAGGCAAAACCATAACCTATCAAATGTCAATGCATCTATGCCGTTGTAACCTGTAAGCTACCATCGACCGCTGTTTGGATTGGTTACCCTGGATACCTAGGCTAGCATTACTTCATAATTTACATACGTACACTAAATTGCATGCATGACTTAAATGCAACTTCGAGCCTTTATGATTAGAGTAGAGATTGTCTCTATTTGTATGTGTATTACTTCACGAATATTTTTTATAATTAATTAGTTTTGTGGGATTAATCAAATTGAAACAGTTTAATTTAAATTAAATACTAAAATATCGATTAAATGCGTTGGTTTAAATAATATTACAAATCTCAAAATAAATATACTTATAGTAACTAAGTAGTGCTGTAGTATAGTATTTCATAGTATAGACAGTTCCACGATAGTTGAGGTCACGCACACATCAACATGTCATGTAAACACACGGGGAATTTGAAATTAGTGTTCTTTTTTCGTACTGAGAGCAAACCCAATTACAACTGTAAGATTGATCAGAAAGTTTGTTCAAGGGATATGCTTCAATATTTTGACACAAGTCATTCATTCACTACTTTTTTGCAATTAGTATTTCATTTGGATGTGTGTGTAATCCTCTGATGAAATTACCTATATGTATAATGTACCTCAACTCTGGCGAAAAAACCTATATGTATAATGTAAATTATAATACTGCAATTTACCTCTTTGTGACCCGGAATCGTAACTTTGCCTACATCTTGACTCAGCTTAATTCTTGGCTGTCCATTGATTTCCACAAGTTTATAAACGCATCCGAGAGCGGGCTGCCGTTGACAGGTCACTGTAAACAACAACAATATTTATGTGCCTGATAAAACAATATTTATAAACATATTCCATTATATAATATTTGTCAGCCTCCGTAGCCTAGTTGGTACTTGGTAGTGACCCTGCTGAGTCAACTAAGGTATTGAAGTGTCCATTATTTGATCAAAGATTGATGATGGGCAGCAGCGTCATCATAGTGGACACATTTCTGCGATCGCCAATCCGCTTGCCCAGCGTGGCGATTATGGACATTTACCTCCTAATGCGTCTATACGCTTAGTTTATAGGAGAGGCCTATGTCCAGCAGTGGACTATCATAGGCTGATGATGATGATGTATCTATCTATTATATACCTATATCGTCGCCTGGTACCCACATCACAAGCCTTAATTGAGCTTACCGTGGGACTAGGTCGATTTGTGTAGATGTCCCAAGATATATTTTTTTAATTTAATATACGTGTACCTACGTCCGCAATCCACGCGATCTAGATCTAATAATTTGTTTGATTCGATATATATTACTAACAAAGCACAACCTCACCCAGAAAACACATTGAAAACAGCCTTACCCAGATGCGTTCCAATGCCAAAACAGTCGATTTTGTGTCCTTGTTCATTAAGACTCAGTATAGTCTCTTCATTAATATCGTTAGACGCCACGATAGTGAGCGTAGAGAACCACGGCAGCTTGAGGGCTTCACCGACCTTGGCGAAAGTGTCTCGCGCCAGTACCGAGAGGTATGCCAAGTCCCCGCTATCTATGCGTACTCCAACGGCGCGGTACCCGCAATCGTTTAAGGCTAGTGCGACCGCGCAGAAGTTCAGAAGGCCACTCCTGTTGACGAACAAATTAGCTCTAAGGTCAAACTTCAACCCAAAAAGGTCTCTGGGTATTGTACTAGTGCGTTTTGCGTTAATTTTTTGAGCGCCTGAAGCGTCGAACAGAGAGAGAAAGTGAGGTCATTAAACTAAAACTATATTAAATTACTCAAATTAGTTTCAGTACTTTAATTTACTCATGTACCTGTGTATAGTCAAATTATCGAGTGCTTGGGATTGCATATGCACTATATGCAGTGGTATGATGTGTAGCTTAACAAGCATGTTTATTTTTTCTCTTCTCTGGTACCATTTGATACGGGTCAGCAATTTGATATGGGACAGATAGTAAACCTAATTGCAAAGATGTAAGGTCCACCTTAAAAGTGTTGCTTTTATGGTCAAAACCTAAAATGCAATTCCGAGCACACGTTAATTTATCTATACCATTACAATCATGTCTCATTGTATAATTTGACTAACTTTTGGGGTAGCTGTGACGAAAAAATTCTTCTGTTAGACACTCGGTACTCAAAATGACAAATTTAAAAATCTACTGAGTGGGAATCAAGTTCACATGTAGTGAACAATCTTTTCCCTTAGTATTTTCACCGATATTTAAATGTATCTGTCTCAATTAGCTTCAGAGCAATGGAGGTACTGAAGTTCATCATGATAGGAATGTTAAGTAATTCAGAAGTTTCTGTAAAAAGCCGAAGGGAAAGAATTATGCAATACATGTGTAGTTAGCCCGGGTGGCACACATTGGTATCATACTTTATGACTAGATATATTATAATAACATATTAAACCGTAAGTACTTTATCGTGAGCGACAGTAATAAAATTACAATAATTATGTACCATGCAAATAGAACTTGCATTCATGATCACTTGTATCAAAGATAAATAAATGATAATGATATTAGGGCTCATATACATTCTCACGTCAGCAATTGTTGGCATCATGCTAAAACGGACCTATTATATTCTCGTTAACATTTATTAAGATCGGCGATCCGGTGTAACCGTGACCTTAGGCGACTTCGCCATAAATGGGACTCGATTAATGAATAAAAACCCGTACTATTGTTAAACCAGAACTCATCGATTTAATCCGTTCATGCTCTTAGCAAATTGGAAAGCTGGAAAGTTAGCTTTATCACATTATGACAGTTTTAACCGACGAGATGTGACACGCCAACAGTCTATTTTAAGGTTGAGAATAATCTCTTACTTTTTCATACACTTCTCGATATATTTAGATATACTTGCCGCATCTTGCCGGTTAAAAAGAAACATTATTATATTTGGGTTAATAGTGAATTGAGAGAAATGTTATCAATGTGGCCCGCCCGGTCGTTGTACCTACGCGATTATATTACGGCTATTCATATTCAACAGCTACAGTAGCAATTTAACTACTACTTAATACAGAATTTTGAGATACCACGACTACTCTTAGCTAAGTAGGTTATTATCAAAACTAAAAATCTAGGTTACCACTAACTGCCAAACTAAAAACCAAATCTACTAAATAATGATACCTCTACTAGAATAAATGAGTGACTGATGAAATAACAAGAATACATGCAATTATAAAAGTTGTTTACTGTGAATGTGTGCATATCCCTATACAATGCAACTGTGCCCAATGACTAAAACTGCCCTAGTGTTCGGTTCTGGACCAATACGTCACACTGAAGCAAAATGTAAAGTCCTCGTCGGTGTTCTCTTTATTTACATTCGGTTTGAGTATGAAGCGCCGTCCTTATACGCTTCACTGAAAAAGCGAAATAATATTCGTAACTACGGCTCGGATTGTAAGAGTCGATGAGCTGGGAGACCGGTGATGTTAGGTGTGCTTCAGTCCGTTTCGGCTGCGTATGAAACCAGTTACCAACTAAGACTTCCTAATTCTTCATACGGAAAAGAGTCAACATAAATTCGTTATATTATCGAAGTAAGATCGCCGAAATAAGTACAAGTGTAATTAGACTAACAGGTTCAAATGTTCAAAGAACCTACCAAGAATTACACGTCGCGGACAATCCGTAAAATAACTTTTTGAAAAGTTGACACTATGGCCGGTTTCGGACGTTGATTGAGTCTCCGATCGTAACTGGTTACGAACCTGCGGTTGCATACGCAACAAAAACGTTTCAGTTGCCCCTGTGTGTCATGCCCGACCCAATGAGTAAATGTAAAATGAATGACAAATCCTGGCTCAAGGCCGGCTTGAACAACATATTACAACTTATAGGTATTAAAAAGACCACAAAACTTATACAAAATCAAGACAAAACGAACAATGCAAAACAAAAATAAAAGTTTAATATCAGACACCAAATGTCAATAGATATGAGTTGACTATTTGCATCTTTACCTCAGTGTGCGTTCGACCGTGCTATATCCATATGTACTATGTGAGTTTTGTATTCTAGAACCATTGGATCCACAGTTGCTATTGTAGCCAGAATGCCCATTCATATGCTGCCTGTGTCGTGACGGTAAGCCTTGAAAGTTATACCTCTTGACATCATACGTATCCACTAAAGCCAGAAATCCTGATGGAAAGGCAAGGGCATAGGAAATGAGGGCGGCTAGTTCACCGTCGCTGGCCTCTTCTGTGGACACGTCCATGATCGGTGAGACGCGTTTGCGCCATTCGGTGGCGAGATCTAGCAGATTGCACTGTTTGTCTGAGTCTGCGTGGCGCAGCACTACTGAGGTGACGTCGGACAAGGTGCTGAATGACGTCACGAATGAGTGGGCGTGCGTCCCTCTTACGGGGATGTTGAACATCTTGCCAGCCAGTACGTTGCTGGTACCATCAAAGCCACCTGAAAGTAATGATATGATCATGTTTCATCCAAACTCTTGTCCTAGTGAAAAAGGGTATAACTCGACGGTTATTTTCGAAAACGGTTTATGTACCTATATGCATCTGTATTAAACTTTACCCTTTTTCACAAGCCTCGGGGAGTTGTTGTACCCCTTTTCACTAGGGCCACAGAAATACTTTGAAGGAAACTCAGTAAAGGTGGAAATAAATAACTGAATTGTATTGTAAATGCAATAAGAGTTCAATGTGTCGATTAAATTACATTTCGAAGCTGACACTCCAAAAGGCTATTTCAACTCGTCTTGCGTGTCGAGGTCGCTTGAGTAAATCCTTACAAGTTCATACTTCATAGTGCCAATCATTGCATTAGGTTTGGGCGCACTTCGGCGATCTTATATACCTACTTTTTTTCTAAAAATACAGTATCTGAAAAATGTTTGGACGTCGCTTAAGCAGTTAATCAGCTAAATAAATTTTCCTACTCATCGCATTGTATTCATGATGAGCATTGAGCTCAAATTAAGAACAAAGACAGTATAATTTACTGCAAACGTTGTAAACATTAGATAGTTTATCTTGAAGATTGTTGCATGTCAACAGACAGCTCAGAGTTATGTTCGTGTTTGAACTTTAATCATTGCGAAAACATGAAACTTATGCCTGGTAGGTAAGTGCCTACGCCAAATTCTTAAAGAAAACTATAAAAGTCGATTAAACTTTGACATGAGTAATACAAAGTGTTCGTGCCCTTGAAAACTTGCATGATTAAAGAGATTAACAGTTGCGAAGCCTATTCGATATTTGAGGCTTCTTGGAACCGAACAGGGGGTAGGTATCGCACAACACAAGGTGGCCCGCGCGGTGCCTGGCACTGGCGCGGTGCCGCCGACGGGGCGGAAACACGCTAATATAATCAATAATACGTATAATAAAACAAGTTAATCTACGCCATTATACACCTAACAATCTCCTTTCAAAAAAGATGCTGTTGTTCGTTTAATTTCCGAAATTGCTTTTTACAATTACGTTGAATGAATGAAATGAAAAATGTGATATTAATCTGCATCGACGAGTGATTAGAAGAAATATATATTCAATAACTACTTGGGGTTTCGATGTACAAATGGCATCCACTAGACACTCCGAAGTTGCTAATCGTTGTTATGTCTACGCGCCATTATGGCACTTATTATCAGCCTAGTATAGTAATTTATCAACCTATTCTAGTAAAATTTTCGAAAGCACGGAATTTAATAATTTAAGACCTGATTCGTAACGGATTTGAAAATTTCAAAATGCTCGCACATAGCTTTAAAGAAAGATATCCTTGTTCTGTTTTTAATACTGACATAACTAAGGTCACTAAAATATGTACACATAATTTTTTATTGTTGAAGAGCTAACAAAACCAAAAAATGATGAATCAACGTGAACGCCGTGAACAGATTGTCGCCAAATGGATGGAAAATATACAACAACCGAACCATTTCATCGCAAAACAATTAAAAATCCCAAGAAATACTGTTGATACGGTTTTCAAACGATATTTTGAGACCTTGTCAACCGCTCAGAAGCCTCGAACCGTAGAACATGGTGGTGCTCGTGATCCTAGGCTAGACAGCAAAATCATTAAGACGATTTGCAACAGCCGAAGTATGTCCGAACGGGACATAGCTAAAAAAAAAATACAAGTCAGTCAACGATGAGACATGCCAAGGAATGGGCTGCTATGAAGTCAAAAAAGAAGCGCAAAGTGCCGAAAACATCGGAAAAGCAAAAACTCACAATCAAAACTAAGTCTCGGAAGCTGTATGATTTTCTGGGTACAGACAATTTTCACTTGATTTTGGATGACGAAACCTATGTGAAGGCGGACTTTTCAACACTTCCTGGCAATCAGTTTTATACTATAGCTGATGGAGAAATTCTTCTAGATTCGGAAACTACCATAGGAATGGAGAAGTTTGGCTGTAAGTATCTGATTTGGCAGGCAATTTGCCCATGCGGCGATTGCAGCAGTGCATATGTTACAACTGGCACAATCAATAAAAACATTTACATCAATGAATGCTTGACGAAACGGCTAATACCATTCATTCGAAAACACGATTCCTCGAGCTTATTTTGGCCAGATCTAGCTACAGCCCACTATGCAACGGATACCCCAAACTTCCTCAAACAACATGATGTCCAGATCGTACCTAAAGCACTGAATCCACCGAACATCCCACATATTTTGTACAATTTCGATATTCCGGAATTCGACAAGTATTTATATTTTCTTTTCTTTTCTCTAGCACTCTCAGCATTTGACAAATAGTAAACCCATAGATGTCATATATACCATAGATCAAGCAAACGTATCTACTTAGCGTGTCAAATTAACTCAGTGAAATCCACTGAGTTGTCCGTCTTTAATCGCAGCTTGTAGCTTTCGGGCGTCAAATTTTGTAAGTTGAAGTGAACAAAACCATTAATAATGCCTCCTTAAGTGATATTAATTGCAACAACACAAAAAAATATGAATACTCAAGGGCCTGAGACATATTTAAAATCATAGGCAAGTAACAACTTCAGTACAAAATCTGACACGCTCGGCCACCACCATT
>JALPQI010015555.1:0-29755 GCA_025490895.1 Thaumatotibia leucotreta | reverse complement strand
TTCTAATTTTTCAGATTGATCTAACAAAGTTGATCTGACATACGTTATGAATGAGGGTTTTCGATAATTTTTTCTGCCACCAGGCGGCGCTTCGTACGCACCCGGTCTCGACAGCTGTCAGATTCATACTATTCATAGGCACCTGTGCCTAAAATATTGAAATTCTATTTTATTTGGAAGAGAATTGATTTTGTAATGGATTACGACTAATACATGGTCGTCGAACTGAAGATTGAACTCTAAAACAGGCGCTCAAAGTCACTGATATTCAAAATAATTACTATAACTTTGTTAATTTCATGAGAATTGACTTGGAACTATTTTATTTATGTATTTTAGGTAACAATATGACTAAAGTAATGGTTTTCAGAATAAATAAACCTATAAATATGTTGAAAATTAAATGCGCGTATTTATTTTGACAGTTCGTTATACGGTCGGCTCAGTGCTGCCATCTCACCTCCCCATAGCGGCAGAAAAAGTATCAAAAACCCTCATTCAGAATATGAAAAATTTCAGAACGCACGGTCGCACGTCTATCCAAAGAGTAAGGAATATATAACTGAAACGTCTATCCATACAATATCGAGAACCAACACACACATTCTGATTTCAGATTATGAATACAAAGACAAAACGTCATTCTGTATGTCTAATTGTCTATGCTTAGGTTGTCAATGTCTTGATCACGTATTTGGCCAAGATCTCTTGATCAAGTATTCATAATATTAATTCATACTGTGATTCCGGATGTGTAAAGTCGGCCTAAGAGTATTAATTCATATTCTGATTCCGGATGTATAAGGCCGGCCTTAGTCTTCAGACGTTTTCGCAAGATAACTGCCAAGTGTCAATCTGAATCTTAATTATGAATTCTTACTCTGATTCCGGATGTGTGAGGCAAGAGAACGGAATAAGATTATGAATTTATATTATGAATACTTACTCTGATACCGGATGTATAAGGCCGGCTTTAATATCTTTGATAATTAAGGCGATGTACCCAATATGATTTTATTTTCCTTTTCCGGCTTCTCGCAAAACTCAAAGTCCCGTTCGCGACTTCTCGCCGTGATTCGCTTGCGAGTGTAAAGCCCGCTTTACAATTGACAGTGAGGTTTTTTTTGGCGGAAACGTCGAAAAGAAAGGCCACGTTGATGAGAATAAAATTTGGAAATGACTATATTTTTGTACTTACATATTTCTATGATAAAGTATAAATATTTGTTCCTGTTTGTTGTATGGTGTAAATATTTGGTAAGAGCACTTCGCCAATCACAATGGGGAACGCTCTAAGTAATCTAAATAAAACCGTTTAAATTATAAATATTAGATGTCATATACCAAAGAAAAACGACCAAGATCACCTATGTCCGAGGTGGGGATCGAACCCACGTACTCAGCTTTCGCGGCTAATGCCTGTACCCCTCGGCCACTCGGTCTTAGCAACCACCGGTCAAATTTCTCGGGTATATGCAATCCCATACAAGGCTAGGCGCCTTTGACCATTCTCTGAGGGCAAGCAATACATGCCTGCACCTCCTATTAGAATACTTTACAGTTTTCTAGAATAGCTAGAGAGAACTGGTGCTGCCATCTATTGAACATATTGCGAAAGTACAAATCAAATTATTTATTAACTAAATATTTTGATTTGTACTTTTAATTTTTCTCCAGTAGTCACACTACTTAATACTATATAAATTACAAATATTAGATGTCATAATTATACCAAAGAAAAACGACCAAGATTACCTATGTCCGAGGTGGGGATCGAACCCACGTACTCAGCTTTCGCGGCTGATGCCTGTACCCCTCGGCCACTTGGTCTTAGCAACCACCGGTCAAATTTCTCGGGTATATGCAATCCCATACAAGGCTAGGCGCCTTTGACCATTCTCTGAGGGCAAGCAATACATGCCTGCACCTCCTATTAGAATACTTTACAGTTTTCTAGAATAGCTAGAGAGAACTGGTGCTGCCATCTATTGAACATATTGCGAAAGTACAAATCAAATTATTTATTAACTAAATATTTTGATTTGTACTTTTAATTTTTCTCCAGTAGTCACACTACTTAATACTATATAAATTATAAATATTAGATGTCATATACTCTAGCTATTCTAGAAAACTGTAAAGTATTCTAATAGGAGGTGCAGGCATGTATTGCTTGCCCTCAGAGAATGGTCAAAGGCGCCTAGCCTTGTAAGGGATTGCATATACCCGAGAAATTTGACCGGTGGTTGCTAAGACCGAGTGGCCGAGGGGTACAGGCATCAGCCGCGAAAGCTGAGTACGTGGGTTCGATCCCCACCTCGGACATAGGTGATCTTGGTCGTTTTTCTTTGGTATAATTATGACATCTAATATTTGTAATTAATATAGTATTAAGTCATGAATGTAGGATTAATATGGATTTGACAACGTTATAAAAATAGCAAGAACGAAAGGGATGGTCTTATGAAACTTTTTACTAGTGGAAGTGAAAAGGAACGATAATCGTCCGTCCTTATCACTGTGCCACTATTTTTTGTGTGTGTGTGCATTAGATGCTAAATGTAAGTGCCAGACAAATGCGTTGAATACGTCACTAAGTGCCTGTGTGGCACTTTCGTCTTAGTAGTAAGTGACTATGTCTATCCCTCTTAGTGGCACACTATGTGCGGCCCCTCGTATTAAGTAGTGTGACTACTGGAGAAAAATTAAAAGTACAAATCAAAATAATTTGATTAATTTGATTATATTTTTTTTATTTGATTATTATTTTTTTTTAATTTGATTTGTACTTTCGCAATATGTTTAAAACCGTTTAATTAAAGAAGGTAAATCACAATGAGCGAATCATTCAGGCCTGCTAACGCGAACACCGAAGTTCGTAAATTTCGGAGATTTATCTCTGTCACTCTAATGACGCCTTTGTTGGAGTGACAGAGATAAATTCCCGAAATTTCGATGTTCGCCGTAGCAGGCCAGGGGGGCTACCGCGAAAATCGAAATTAGTAAATTCGAAGACTTTTGACAGCGAATGCTACCGCGAACCACTTGCGTATTCGATCGATCGATCGAAGCATCCTATGGATCGAAGTTACTGTCCAATGTCCATAGCTTACCGCGAAGTGCCATATCGAAGGAACTTACTTCGATAATTTGACATTTGAACCCGATTTGAACTGTCAAATTCCACGGCAACTCAAGAGTTAACGTGTTGCGATCGAAAATTGGAAATGTTACCAAAAAACACCCTTTTTTACGTTTCCTACGGTTTTTTTTCTTGTAGTTTCCGACATTTTTGGAAGATCCTCCACAAAATATATTTACAAAACGCAACTACTGTATTTATCTGTAATTATTTTTCAAGTATTTATTGAAAAACTAGTTTTTTTCTAATCACGTCTCCCGGGTTTTTTATTTGATCGTCTGGCAATTTATTTTCCATCTTAATGTATTAAGTGTCATAGAATTCGTGTGTTAGGTTAGAATCAAAATAACTACAAATAAGTTTAAATATGCCTGGAAATCAAGGGTTTTGTCATGTAGAGCTCTCATTTACAAAGCCAGCATTCAAAACGTAATGTTATTGTTTAAAATCTGTGAGAGTGAATCACTTGTTCATATTGTGATTTGGTTATTTACTACGTAAGTATGATTGGTTGCATACGCGTTCGAATTAGAAACGATTATGATATACATACTTAAGTTAATATTCCACACTGTTATTTTATTATACTTATTATTCGTTTCAGGTAAAATGTATTTATAAGGCCACACTATATTTCCATATTGAAAAGATAGCACAGCAGAAGAAAGTGCGAGTGGCATGCCGGTGGTAAACGAAGATTGCGAGAAACAATTGTAAATGTAAACACCTAGGCCACCGGAATATCTCCCTGTGATTATTGTCACAAATCAATCAAATAACCACGGCATCAACCCTGCCTACAAGGTATGTTCCTTTACGAAAGTGCAAAAACACAAGTAGTGGTGGACTGTCACGGATGGTACTTGATAAGGGATGGGTATTGATGGATCCCGGGTGTTTCGTGGATTTCAATAATTCCTAAGGTCTTATTGATCTGTCAAAAACACACTTTTGACTCTAACTTGATGGTATAAGTAGTAGTGTCTGGTATCAATTACAATGTACATTTGTTTTAATTTTTTAGGTAGCACAAATTATAAAAAAGTGCTTTATGCTAATGGTGCTTATATGTAGTATTTTCAATATGTCAAAATGAAAAATTCATTTTGCCAGTAAAGAACTTTATCATGCAAATTTTTTTAGGTACCTACAGAAATTAAGATTATTCCACTTACATACAATAATACAAGCTAGATCATAACCAACGTAAAATTATTTTGAAACAGATCCAAGCATTGATTTTCTGTTTTTAAAATGTAATGAGTTTTTCATCGACTTCACCATTTCAAAAAAGTGAAAGTTATCAACTGTATTTTTTTTATATGTGTAGTGAACTGGTAAAGCACAAGCGGCTGGTAGATGAAGATTGCGAGAAACAGCTGTGTGATGTAATGAATGGAAAATTTATAAAAACACTCCCTAGGTCATTGACTATCTCCTTTTGTTTGCTGCCATACATCGCTCAAATATTAACCTTGCTAAGAAGCTATGGTTCTTTACGAAAGTGTAAATACAGTGATATAATATAATGTATGCATGTTATATATGTATTTATATACTGTAGGTATAACTTCATTGCACATAAACAAAAAAGATTACAATAAATAACTGTGGTCATTGATGAAATGCTAAAATATATGTAGGTACATCTATAATTTATTTGCATACAAGCAAGTCAGTGTACAAGAATATAAATCAACATTTAAAAGATACCATTAATATTTATTAGGATTATTTAGGATTACCAACAGATAATACATCTAATATTATCTTGCTTTTATAAATGTTTTGATTACATGATCTACTAATTTATTAGTAAAACTGAGCAATAATAATGAATGTGGTTTTTGGGTTCAACACTAAACCAGGAATAATGTAACAATATCTGAATGCCTACCTATACATCAAACAATGTATCTGTACATCAACTCTATACATCAAACAATGTATCTGTATATCAACTAATATGTATAAGTATTTATATGGATCAGCCATGTTATAATTACAAGTTAAATGAGTTAAATACAAAGTAAATATAAAAACGGCCATATTTAAGAAACAAAACTTTTTGATAAAGACTAGGCATTGGTTAGGTAGTTGTGAAAAATAAATAATTTCTATAATGTTTATAACTTACAATTACAGATTTGGCTGAGAAATAGACTGAGTTGTTATACACCATATGGGAAGCTAGTGCTAGCTGGCAAGGTAAGGTAAATTATTGAGTTATTTTATTAAATGTAAATAAATATCTTGGGACATCTTACACAAATCAACCAAGTCCCATGGTAAGCTCAATTAAGGCTTGTGATGTGAGTACCAGACGAAAATAGATACGTATACATACTTAAATACCTACATAGACAGCCATGACCAAGGAATGAATATTTGTGATAAATAAATATACAAATAATGCTCTCGTCGGGATTCGAGCTCGGAACCTCCAGCTTTGTAGGCAGGATCACAACCAACTAGGCTACGGAGTTATTTTATTGATTTAAATCTCTATATTGATATGGTTCATTAAGGAATAAATCATATTTCATTGGTGTATGAATAATGAAGCATCCTAGTGACTCTGCCTACAGAGCTGGAGGTTCCAAGTTCAAATCTCTGCGAGGACATTTGTTTGTGTACTTTACTTATACACGGTGTTTCCTGAATCGCTAATATCCTCGCACTGCATTTGATATCAGAAATCACAATACAATGGAATGCCTCTAAAGTGAAATCGAAATTCATGTAAGTTAGTTTAGGTACTTATATGTTTCTGTTTTCTTCGTCTGTTTTATTAAGTAGACAAAGGCAAGATTTAGCTATCTGTTGTGGTTTCCAAAACCTCCATACTGACCCATTTGGATTGATCACCCTGTATATAATAGATAGATACATATAGATACTTAAATACATACACAGCCACAATCAAGGAACAAAATATATTTGTGATAAATAAATTCACAAATAATGCTCTTGGCTGGATTCGATCCTGGAACCTCCAGCCTCGTAAGCAGGGTCACTACCAACTAGGCTACGTCTATGGAGGCTGAATATTAACCTTAGCCCGTAATTTGGCAATGTTCGTCACAATGAACATAGTCTTCGACTCACTTTTTGTTTTTTTTTATAATGGCGATGAGGCTAGAAATTTGCCAATTTAAGGGTTACAAAAACCTTTCTTTGAGACCCTTTATTCTTTTTAAGATACCTATTCAATGATAAATATGCATTATTCTATAATTACGCACTTTTAGAACACAAACTTGGTTAATCATAAGAATCAAAACTTTTTGATAAACACTCAAAGACATCCCTTACTATACCAGTAATTGGAGTTCGAGGCCAACGAAACTACGACAGATGCGTTATTGTCAAATCTGTCAAAGTCTCTTATGTCATTGTCAAATAAAGTTTTCAGGTTTCCACAACCTTTTTGTTATTTAATTAATTTATTTAAAATAATTCCTAATAAAAATATTATATACCCCCGTAATGTTTGTACGCCTTTTTGTTTAATATGGCTGTCACAACTAGGATTTTCTTAACAACACGTAAATATCTAAACTTTTCTTTTCTCTTAACTTACATAGAAATGACAATTTTTTCTCGTAAAGAACTTAAAATGATAAGAGCCAAGGTTTCAAAGCCTATTTTAAATAGAAGTTGAATTACCAGTGAACACAAACGATAGCGTGCCATATTTATTAAGACAGTAGGTATGATTAAATTACTAAGCCCCCTGCCTTATTACGGGTTAAAATTATGGGAAAGAAATTTGGAAATGTAAAATGAAAGCATTTTTTAGGGTTCCGTCGCCAAAATGGCAAAAACGGAACCCTTATAGATTCGTCATGTCCGTCTGTCCGTCTATCACAGCCGATTTACTCGGAAACTATAGATGCTACAGTAACGAAATTTGGCAAGGATATGTGTTGTATGAACCGCTATCCTGTATGATACTAAATTGTATAAAAAACTATTGGGGTGGGCAAAGAAATTTGTAGGTCAAAGGAATTTTACGAATACGAAAATGTGAACATAAAGCACGCTACAATATATTATTCTGCAATTTTCTAAACGTATGCAGAAATAGGGTTTTGATTTATGTGTAGTTAAATTGCTGTACCAAATGTTATGAACACCTGAGGTGATACCAGCGCAATACCAACTTTGTTACTAATAATTGCGGATAATTAAGTTTTTATTAAAATATCTTCTATTTACGTGAAAATAAGTAAATAACATTGTTTCTATAAATTAAAGAATTAAAATTACCAATAAATAAGATATCTCAACGTCTGTTTTTAGAAAATAAGGATTTACTATTGTAAGAACATTTCATTGTTGTGGCAATATTTTCGTAGATTTTTTGGCCTCGAACTCCAATTAGTGGTATAGGTTTGAAACTCACTACATAGGCAGCAGTTAGGTGGTTATTGAAGGAAAATCAATAATTTCTATAATGTTTATAACTTAAAATTACAGATTTGGCTGAGAAACACATTGGATTTTTATACACAATATGAAAAGCTAGTGCTAGCTGGCAAGATAAGGTAAATTATTGAGTTATTTTATTGATTTACATCTCTATATATTGATATGGTTCGTTCATTAAGGAATAAACCATATTTCGTTGGTTAATGAATAGTTGCCTGTTAAGCTGGAGGTACCCAGCTCAAATCCCTGAGAGGACATTTGTTTGTGTATTTGTCACAAATATTTATATAAGTACAGTGTTTCCTGAGTCACTAATAACCTTGCACTGCATTTGATATCAGAAATCACATAAGTTACTTTAGGTATAAAATAAAACTATGGAAAACTGATAAACTCGTGTATATTAATTGTAGTCGCCCGCAGACCACGAACCCTGTAAAGTGTTCGAAACGTCAAGATGAAGTTAAATTCAATTAATATACGCGTATTTATCCGTTTTCCATAGTTTTATTTCATGTGTTTTGTTTCATTGTCAGCCTCCGTAGCCTAGTTGGTAATGACCCTGCCTACGAAGCTGGAGGTTCCGGGTTCGAATCCCGGCGAGGGCATTATTTGTGTATTTATTTATCACAAATATTTTTGTTCCTTGGTCATGGTTGTCTATGTATTTAAGTACTACGTATCTATTATATATATCGTCGCTTGGTACCCACATCACAAGCCTTAATTGAGCTTACCGTGGGACTAGGTCGATTTGTGTAAGATGTCCCAAGATATTTATTTATTTATGTATAATCCTCGCGGTAACCGAAGAATATATTACGTTATTTATGTTAGTCCAGCCAGGTATATCTCCTTGTTCCCCTTCCCCTTTTGCCATTTATTCTACCAAGATTAAACTTAATAATGCCGTATAGTATGATTACTACTACTGCTACATTTTTCTTCTATTTATGTCAGAAATGAAATATTTCTTGAAAAATATATAATACCATTCTTTTCCCTTAATGTGACTTATCGCGATCAATTGAGGGACCACATATTCGGCAAGTCACATTTTCTTATTGCGTTAACAGAAAGAAGTCACAATAAATAAAAGTAGTTTTACAAATCTTTTACTAAATGTAGGCATTTACAGCAGTTGTAAATTTTAAGTGCATTATCAAATATGGATACCAGGGACATAAGCCACAAAACTTTACGCCACTAGGGATAGGCCACTGGTAGTCACGACTGAGGGTCCACCTTTAACCGAATGTAACTTTGGAGTTTGGAGTGGCTAATTTTACAAATTACTTAAAGGTTACATTTACAATTGTTTGAGAACTTTTACTAAATATTGACGCATTCGAAAGCTCGAAATTCCAACGTGGAGCCTCAATGGGCACGCACATACCCACCCCGCGCTTTCCTAGAAATAATTTTTAATAGTTCGTCCTATACCGCAAATTTCATCAAAATCGTTGCAAACATTACATACATACCTAGATTACCTAGATATCTCCGAAATAAATGAATACAGAGACAATGTAAATAAAATTCAAGTATTGTTCATTTGAATTTACGTCTTTAAGTCAAGTTTAATTACTTTTTCTTATTCTAATTTAGTGCACGATTTTCGGCTTACATGATAATGATGATTCTATTTTTTTATTTAGGGACCCAAAGGTATTAACAGTTCTAAACATTGCAACAGTTGTCTATTATAGTTTTAGGTAAAATTTTAGTGTTCTATGTGTATTTTAATCATAATATTATCATTTTCAGATTATAATGGGGACAGGAGACAAGTCGGCGACCGGCAACACACTACGGCGTAAACGATCTTCAACGATAAAATTTATTTCGTACAACAACGCTGCTTTCAGAGCAAGAGAAAAAGATTTAAGATTACAAACCAAATCGAACCACTGCGGATTCAAAATAGCGAGATCAGCAGAAATGCTCTTATTTATTAAGTTTACACAGGCCGCTGTCGTAGATACTTCTAAATCAGAGTTCACTTAGCATAGTTCAGATTGAACATAATAATATAAGTAATTAGACTGTTAACTCAGTCGGTAGTGGGACTGCATGCAAAGCTGGAGGTCCCGAGTTCGAATACCGATTAGGGCATCTCTTTATGTACTTCATCATCATCATCATAGACGCATTAGGAGGTAAATACCCATAATCGCCACGCTGGGCAAGCGGATTGGCGATCGCAGTAATGTGTCCACTATGATGACGCTGCTGCCCATCCTCAATCTTCTATCAATGAATGGTCGGTGACACTTCAATCCCTTAGGAAGATTTGGGGTAGTGGCAAATGTATTCTTACTGCCGTCACCACACGGACAATGCCCGTGTGGTGACGGCAGTAAGAATATATTACCATAAAAATATTTGTTCTTGTCAAGGTTGTTTTCTATATATTTGTATTTATGAGGTAGAAGTAGATGCCAGTGCGTAATATGTTAACAAAAAATATTTAATCGCGATATTATGCTCATTTATAAATCTACCTAAAGTATTATCATGTGTTTTAGGAGAGGAGTTTGATGGTTTTGATAAATAGTATTTAAAGTTATTGTGAAAACTCAAATCGAATCATTTATTAACTAAATATTTTGATTTGTGTTTTTATTTTTTCCCCAGTAGTCTCACTACTTAATACTATATCAATTATAAATATTGGATGTCACATACCAAAGAAAAAACGACCTAGATCACCAACGTCCGAGATGGGAATCGAACCCACATGCTGAGCTTTCGCGGCTGATGCCTACACCGCTCGGCTACACGGTTTTAACAACCACCAGTCAATTTTGTCGGGTATATGCAATCCCTTACAATGCTAGGCGCCTCCTAACTCTAAGGGCAAGCAATACATGCGTGTACCTCCTACCAGAATACGTTTCAATTTTTCTAGAATAGCTAGAGAGCTGGTGCTGCCATCTATTAAAGATATTGGGAAAACTCAAATCAAATAATTTATTAACTAAATATTTTGATTTGTATTTTTATTTTTTCCCCAGTAGTCACACTACTTAATACTATATAAATTATAAATATATGACGCCGCACCGAGAACATTGACTGGTGGTTGCTAAGACCGATTGGCCGAGCGGTGCAGGCATCAGCCGCGAAAGGTGAGCACGTGGGTTCGATTCCCACCTCGGACGTTGGTGATCTAGGTCGGTTTTTTCTTTGGTATATGACATCCAATATTTATAATTTAAATAGTATTTATTTTATAGGGTGACAAATGTGACAATATCAAAATTTTATAAAATTATATATTTTCTTAGTCAATTCGATTATACCAGTAAAATACATGTGCTTTTGCTGGCAGTCCCAATAGATGAAAAATTTGAATGTCAAATATTGGGAGTTTGAAATATTAACTTTCAGTCCTAATAAATGTTAGCATATCTTAAAATAATGCAAATAATTTAGAAATAAGCTATTTTAAAATTGCTATGTAGCTAGTAGTACCTACATCATTAAAGGCACACAAATGTTTCATCGTTTAAATGCTGTAATAGTTGATGTTATCTTATCAATGGCAACTCAATCTATGATGACAAGTATTAGTACAGCGTCAGGCACTACTACTTCCACCTTGTGTCCTAATTAGAGGGTTCATATCTGAGGTCACCAAGAACTTTTACTATGGGGTTAACATTTGAATAGTGACAATAAATCAGCTGTTTTATACGAACTCCAATATTTTAGTAGGTAGGTGAAATGTATGGAACTGGATTTTCTTCCCTTCTCACCAAAATTTTGCCAGTGTTTAAAAAATTACGTGGTATATTCGCTAAGTACCCACAATACAAACCGCTGTACTTGAGCTTATCGCGTTGGAGTGGGTAAGATTTGTGTCGGAATGTCCCATTACAATACTTAATATTTATTTAATTGTCAGCCTGATCTGAACCAAATGTATAGGCACTTAGTAATATAAATAGGCACCTACCTACTTACATTGTAAAATTCAAGCAAATTTTAGTAAGGTACTTATAATACTCAATTTTATAATGGTATTACTGTGTTTGAAGTGAACTTTGATTTGGATGTAAGAGTACAGTTGCAACCAGATATATTTATTGGAGCGTCAAGTTGCTCACTAACTGAGCAGGCCTCCATACCATGGCGTTAGAGTGCACGTTTCGATATTTTTGAGCATCTTGCCGCGTCGATATGATTGTTAGGGATTATCAGCAACATCAGCTGCCTGTCTAAAATTTAATATAATTTAATTTAATATGGTCTTAATACCTACGGATTACTGAACGCCACTGTACAAACAAACCTCTTCTACATAGTATAAGCTCCTATCCTACTTTTTCTTAATATAGAAATTTAATACCTGGGTCATACAGGTTGTTCCAAACCATTGTCATCTATCACAAAATAAATGTATTGAACGCATTACGCTAACAAACTGTCTCAGTCCAGTAGGGCGCAATTTATGTTCCTGCTGCCAACAATAAAATTTGTCAGTGAATTTTGAATTAATGGTATCTATAGGATTTCTTTTGTCTGAGGAAAATTTTTAATATAAAGAAAAACAGAAATTAGTCTTGTAATAGGTATTTCCTTGATTCTATGAAATGTAATACAAAGTTTAAAGCTGAACCATTCAGTCAACAACCATCAATAAAAATATACTGTATTCATGGAAAACTTTTGAAAAATACGAATGTAGTGAAGATGTTCAATTATTTAATTACCTAACCTAACTAATAAATATGTGAACTGAGAAAATAACATATTGTATTTTATTCACCATACCAACCACCAACCTTAAATTTATAAGTAAAGCCCTGACTAATGCAAAGTAGTAACTAGTAACTGATAATTATATAGTTATTCTAGTCAAGAACATGTTCCCCTTGGTCTGCAGGGTCAGAGGGACATAAATGCGCAGATGAAACTCGGAATTTCTAGAAATTGATCGGCTACGGTAGCTTCTTAACGTTAGACGGCCCGTGGGCTTGTTTTACACCTACACTACCTACAGAATACTTCATAATTATTTAATTATGTATATTCGTAGATTAGGTAGACAGTATTAATTAAATTTCCCTACCACATTATTTAAGTAGTCATATTTACAATTCTAGCCGATAAAATATAATTGATTACTCATTTAAGATATATTGTGTTGTAGCGATTATTAAAATAGAAATGAATAATTTAATTTTTCATTTAAATAAGTCGAGAAACTTTGTCAAGGCTGTATGTATATGCTTTTGTCTACAATATATTCTTCAATTTAAAAAAGTAGCCGTCATGTAGTGTCGTGACTTGCTCATTGATCAAACACAAACGAAAATTAAAATAAGTAGTAAAACTTGACTTACAGAGTTGTTTTAATATCGTCACATGCTATCCGTATGAAAATCTAAATATTTGTGTATTTTTGACCCAGTTTTAAGCTGGTTAATAATATACCGGTTTTTAGCAATGCGTGTAATGTACGCTTAAGCGGTGCTTAAGCGTTACTTCACTATTCGTTCATTCTTCCAGTCACGTCGGTCAATTCTATGGATTCGAAGTTTCGACCTCGAAATCGATGATGGTTGCCGGTAGGGTACGTGACTTTCTATCGATCGGATTTTCTTGTCTTCGAATTTACTAATTTCGATTTTCGCGGTAGCCGCCCTGTTTCTGTGGTTTCTGTAGACGTTGGTAGACGTTACTCTCTAGCCAAGATTGACGAAACTACGCTCAATTTGCTTAATTTACATCCGTTTCTTTATAATAACAACATTTGTCACGTGTAGTCTGTATTCTGGTGTTAAGTTACCAAGAGAGGAATTTGTCTCCTTTTTTCTTATGAACTTGTAAGAAATTTGTACGAAGGTAATGTCGCTTGCAAACTTTTACATCAAAGAGGAAGATATTAAAGAGGAAACTGATGTTATTGACTGTAATTTTATCGCGGCATACGCCAGTCAATGTGCCAATGTAAGAGTCATTGATACCAAGGAGTCCAAAGACGCATTGTACGAAAATTCACTGGTGAAAGATGAAGTGCTGGTTTCTGGACAGCCACATACATTTGATCAAGCTTCAAGTAAGTTGTTTTTTTTTTATTATTAACATAATAGCTTATCTCCAACACTATAGCCCTAAGAAACAAGAAAAAAAAATTTTGGTAATTATTTCATGGAAAATACTAAATCTAAATAGGCGGTGCAGTTTTTTGATAAAAAAAAAATAAAATTTAAACTGTTTATTTCACACAAAGGTACATTTATAATTTTTTAGGTACACAAAACTAATCTAATAATTATTTAGATTTTAGGTGAGTTAGGTCTTACTAAATGGTTATTTATTTATTTAATTACATTAGTGAGGCACTTAATGTTCATTTCAACAATAAGTTTACCTTACAGAATATCTGACATCACTACATAGTATAAAATAAAGTCACTTTTTCTGTCCCTATGTCCCTTTGTACACTTAAATCTTTAAAACTACTGTTCCCTAATAATATTTTCCGAACTATACTTAGGTCAATCACTTTATTATTATTCTGTCACTTCAGCCAAGGGACAAAAGTGGCATAGCCTCAGCTTTGTTAGCCTCCGTAGCCTAGTTGGTAGTGACCCTGCCTACGAAGCTGGAGGTTCGGGGTTTGAATCCCGGTGAGGGCATTATTTGTGTATTCATTTATCACAAATATTTGTTCCTTGTGGCTGTGTGTGTATTTAAGTATCTATATGTATCTATCTATTATATATATAGTTGCCTGGTACCCACATCACAAGCCTTAATTGAGCTTACTGTGGGACTAGGTGAATTTGTGTAGGATGTCCCAAGATATTTATTATTTATTTATAAAAAGTATGAACCGGTTTACTGTGCATCTTGAATTTGTGTGTACAATAAAATAAATTTGATTTGAAGATTTCATGTGCCAAAGGAACCAATGTTTGAGGTGGGGATCGAACCCAAATCCCCCTAATCCTTATATTTTAGTTAAATTTTTTATTCATACGTATATGCTCCATTGTTCCCTACATTGACAAAGTAGGATGTTTTGCTAAAAAGGCTCCCCTTTCTTGCTTGTTTGCTATAAATTATTAACTATTATTTTGATCATACATAATTAAGAAGTGCTCCCGATAAAAAGTAGCAGTTAATAATATTGAATCTTTTCGAACTGATCGGTTTTGATTATGCAGTACCATCATATCATACCATGCAGTACCTACTTATTTTTTAGTAATCCTTATACACTTTAGATTAAAATAAAAATACAATCATATTAAATCAAACAAGCTTGCGTGTATTTAGGCGTTCATTACAGCAACATACTTTTGAATTTTTGAACAATGTTATTTGCCAATTTTCATTTGGTATGACACTGCACTATTAGAACCATTTTTTTATAAGCTGATTAGCGTATTAGAGAATATGATCTAATATAAAACAGTTGCCTTAGTTAACTGGTTCTTACTCAAGGCAGTCTGAAATACCACTACTTCAAGCTCTGAAAGTACTTTTGTAGGGGAGTTCATTTTCGGTGAAAAATGCAAAACCGCCAAAGTAGTAAATACTCGTAGCACCCCCCAATTTTAAGTAAATTAAACAAGGTCTGTTTTGTAATAATACTGCATAAAATTACTATTAAACATTCAGAAAAATGTATTGTTAAAGGTAAAAATCAGGTAAATACTGCCAGAACGCCGTGTTCTATATACTAAAGGTACATTGGAACAAGTAACGCTAAATCTTGCAGATGATCATTTGATTGATAATGAATGTATTTTTGTTTTGAAGTTTCGTTTATAAGGATTTCAAAAAAATAAGTCCTGTTTTTAAAAAACCGGTTAGTTTAAAAATATACCATATCATACGCTGCTACTTTTATATCGAAGCACTCTTTACTATTTGTACACTCTTTACTATAATGTTATTCTTGTTTGTTTACAGTTTTCCTACAATCGAATCCGGGAATACAAATTAAGCGGGAGGCAGATTTGGAGTCAGATAGTCCGGAACAAAAAGCGCTCCACCAAATAATTTTCCAAGAATGTGTTGTAATTCTTCAGCGTATACCTATACCCTATATAAAAAACACTCGCCATGAATTCGCCAAACTAAACCTAACACACGCTAAACATGAAACTTCAAAAAAAAAGTTAAACAAAAACAGCTTGCAACCTGTAAAAGAAAATAAAGTTTACATGTGCGATATGTGCAGTAGCTTATTTATGAGAAGATATAATCTCATCAAACACATAAAACGACATATGAGAGAGGAATCATATATCTGTGAAGTATGTAACAAGAAGTTTGCATACCCTTCGCAGTTATTCAATCATAAGCTCAGCCACGGAGAGAAACGTTTCAAGTGCGAGCTGTGTGAAAAGATGTGCAGCAGTTTAAGTAATTTGAAAAAACATGTCTTTAATCATATGAATGACCGTCCCTTTTCATGTGACGTGTGTAATTGGCGGTTTACTCATGAAAGATATTTAATAAGTCATAAACGGTCTCATACTGGTGAAAAGCCGTTCGAGTGCGAAGTTTGCGGAAAGCGATTGAGACACAAAAGCAGTTTAAAGGAGCATTTAAGAATACACCATGGCCACGATACTAAAAATCTGATTTCGTGCGATTTTTGTGAGAGGAAGTTCAATCGAAGATCGCATTTGGAAATACATGAGCGCGTACATACAGGTGAGAAACCATTCTTCTGTCATGTTTGCAACAAGAATTTCACCGCTAAGACGGTCTTAACAACTCATATGAGAATACACACTGGAGAGAAACCGTTTGCTTGCGATATGTGCCCACAGCGGTTCTCAACACCTGTAAAATTGCGCTCCCACAAGCAAAATCATTTAAACTGCTAATTCAAATTATGTGTCTTGATATTTTGAACGCATATCTATAAAACATAAACAGTTTCAAATAAGAGTAAAGAAGAAAACTCGTATTTTTTTTTAATGTATATCGTCAAATTTCATAAGATAATTCAAACCGTTACAAAATAAATATAAGTACCTACTGTTATAGATATTTTTTTTAGTAAGATGCAAACCCGGCGACGTTAATTTCATTACTTGCATTCCATTGCTGTTCGAATTATTTCTACAGGGTGATTACGATGTCGTGATCCCAACTGTGAAAAACGTGTTAAGGTGGTTTTTCTGAACAAAATTTCCCATGGGACAAATGAGTATGAATACCGCAAAAAAAAAATACCGATATCATACCGACCGGTGCGGAAGTGTTCATAATTTTCAGTCTCGGTTCATAATTATGTAAACACATTTGGAAAGGATTGGTGGAGAAATGTACACATATTAATGAACTCAAACTTTACAGGTCATAAAAAAAGTACGTTTGTTCATAGGTCCCATGAGAAACTTTGTTCAGAAAGACCACCTTAACACGTTTTACACAGTTGGGATTACGACCCGGTAATCACCCTGTATATGGATCATCATCATCATCAGTCAATTGACGTCCACTGCTGGACATAGGCCTCCCCCAGAGAGTTCCACAAAGATCGGTCGTGAGCTGTCCGCATCCATTGGACACCCGCAACCTTTACCAGGTCGTCGCTCCATCTTGTGGGGGGCCTTCCCACGCTGCGCCGTCCAGTGCGTGGTCGCCACTCGAGAACACGCCGACCCCACCGGTCATCGGTCCTCCGGGCAATATGGCCAGCCCACTGCCATATATGTATATGGATATTAGGTAATAAAAAAGCGACTAATCATTTTGCCTTTCTTGAACTTCGTACTTCGGTAGCGACCCTTAATTTTTGTTTATAATGATTGAAAAAGAAACAAACATGGCTTACTTATCTAGTAACAAAATGAGAGGGTGCCCCATAGAAAATTGCAATAGGGAGAGCAAAGAGCTCCTTTATTGGTTCGAACATCCTACAAAATAGCAAAAATAAGAAGCACCCTAATGGATATGTTTTGTTATTATAATGTTCTACGTTGTATGTGGTGGATCTTGCTCAGCATCATTGACTCTACCAGCCTACAAATTTTTATCAAAATCGAAGACGTGATCTAAATGTACAAACTTTTTGAAAATTTCACATTTTACAGTAGGTATTTAGTATAATTTTTTTATTATTTCTTGAGCCTAAGGTAGAACACGAATAAAAATAACTTAATTACTAAACACACACAATAGAAACAAAAAATAATAATAAAGGAAGAGAAAAATTTTATAAAAAAAAATCTAACAATACATGTGTTGGTGCTGTCATAGTGGCTGCAAATGGACTCTATTTATTTTTTTTATTATTTATTTATTATATCAAAATGTACATTTATTTTTAACATTTGTCCCACAAAACGGTTTACACAGTTTGACTGTGGGATCAGAGTCTCTTCGCTTATAGCTAAAAAGAATAAACTAATTTAATATTTATATATTATTAATTAAAAACTTAAATAAACTACTTTTAAATTTCGGCCTATTGGTTTCCGATCTGATATCTGCAGGCAAACGGTTTAAAATGTAGGGTAAACGTTTTATCAGACATCTGTCGCCATAGTAATTAGTAACCCTTGGTATATTGTACTTGCCCGCAGCTACCGATCTAGTGCCATACGTATTATTTACATGAGATAAACTATGCTCTTGACTTCCATGACAACTAAGTGCTAGTGTGAAATTGTGCTTAAGGCTTTCTACTTAGCATATGCTCTGGCATACCTAGGCATGTCAGAGCGCTGGTCTTCCGTAGAGCCCAGGGCCAAGAAAAAGCACAAACAGCACAATTACAACTGTCAAACGTAATAAATGTAATGTAATTATATTATTAGGTCATGATTGGATTATTTGTGACGCACGACTGTCGGTTTACCTTCAAGAGAATCAGATTTTAATTTTCCCTGTTAGTTGATTCGTCTTTTCGATTTTAACAAACCACTTTTTGGTATTTAGGTAGATAGCTGGGTATTTCTTATACAGTTATCATGACCCGGGCTTTTAAGAAAACAGACAATAGTACGCATTACTAGCAGTCGTTTTCAAGTATTAACATTTAACATTGCTTTAAACACAACTTTTCTTACAAAGTAAAATAATTTTAAACATTGAGATCTTACTTAAATCATATTAGAGAGGACTAAGGGATTATAGTGTCACTGACCGTACTTTGATAGAAGATTGATGGGCAGCAGCGTCATCATAGTGGACACATTACTGGGATCCTAATCCGCTTGCCCAGCGTGGCGATTATGGGCCTGTACCTCATAATGCGTCTATACGGATAGTTAATAGGAGAGGCCTACGTCCAGCTGTGGACTGAGATAGGCTCATGATGTATGTTCGAAAGTAAAGGTGGGTGAAAACTAGAGGGAAACTCAGGTCGAGCAGCATTAACTAAACAAACAGCCTCAGTTTGAGGCTGTTCACATTCATCAGCCTATCTCAGTCCACTGCTGGACGTAGGCTTCTCCTATCAACTATGCGTATAGACGCATTAGGGCGTTTTCACAAACCGTTGTTGAAATCACCTTGTTATTTCATTCGGACAAGTAGTAGGTAGTAGTAGTAGTAGTAAAACACTTTATTGTACAAATAAATATAGAAAAGTACACAAAACACAAGACAATTGTACAAAGGCGAGCTTATCCCTGCAAGGGATCTCTTCCAGCTAACCTTTGAGTAGTTGGGAGAATAAGAGCAGTGCTAGGCAGACGAACTGTACAAAATTGTAAGGATTACAGTGAAAATAACTGAATATTATTATCAATTTTATAATTATATATAAAAAAAAAACCATTGTTTTTATCTAACTCTTATCTACTATACTTATTACTCTATTGTTACATAATAAAGATATTATACCTACATACATATACATATAATACAAGTTTGGGCTTGTTCTACTCAGGATCACGAGCTCTTTCGATTCTAATAGGAGAAAAAAATGTCCCATAATATTGTTTCCATTACGTTACGATGCCGTTTTTTCTTAGATGTTCAAAGGCGGTAGCGTAATGGAAGAAATGAAAACTGTATGAAAATTATGGGACATATTTTTTCTCCTAACAAAATCTAATGAGCTCGTGATTATGAGTCGAATAAGCCTAAACTGGACCAAATTAAATAACAAGGTGATTTCAACAACGGTATGTGAAAACGCCCATTAGGAGGTAAAGGCCGAGCGAGTTGGGGATCTCATTAAAGTTGCCAGTCTGTCAGTATTCTACAGATTGCACTGCGGCGAGTGTGCTCAGAAGCTTAATTCTTCCACCATCCCCATTTTACCATCGGAATTCAAGATTGTAACCAGGGAATCTAGTTGTACCTTCGATTGTTTTATCAAAAAAAAAGTAACCTCGTAACTTTAGGTTTGGCCACCTAAAAGACGATAACCTAAATCTGAGAATGACCCAACCCAGTTTACATGTAACTCACGGCCATTCCTTCATTAAATAATTACATTTAGGTAATTGGCTAATTTTTCCCCGTATAATAATCCTCAAATATTGGCAGGATACTACGTAATCAGCATATTTAGAACTGGATTTACGGTTCTGATTTATCCTGAATCCAAACTCGTTCTAGGGATGTGCTATCCACTACGGTAATTTAACTATCGACTATCGAGCCAAAGTTTGTTTCGACTTGGAAATGCTTTCGAATCTTTGTGACGAAGAATGTCTATCTATCTATACCAACCGTCGATAAAATCTAAAAAATTTAAATAAACCTAAAAACTTGCCTTATTCCAATAATCACGCGCTTTTAGAACATAATCTTTGTTTTATTACGATCTTAAATCTTGAATTCATATAAATTTTTCATCATATCCGCCGAAGGACGTCCACTGCTGAACATAAGCCTCCACCAAAGATTGCCACAATGACCGGTCCTGTGCCACTCGCATCCAGCGGACTCCTGCGACCTTCACCAGGTCATCAGTCCACCTTGTAGGGCCTACCCACGTTGTGCCTTCCGTTAAGTACGTGGCAGCCACTCGAGAACCTTTCCGCCATACATTTTTAGTTAAAATTATTGATTTTTATCAGTATCAACGTAAAAATACATATGTGTCAAAGATGTCAAAAAATGCTATAGAAAGTCAGTCAGTCATATATGTTTAATTTTTTTAAATCTTGATTTTTCGATAGGCTAGCGTGAAGATAATATATACACATAATATAATAGATCCAACATTTAAGAGTCCCTTTGGAAAAAAATGCTGTGCTGTATTGTACACCTCCTGCAACCTCCCAGGCGGTCCCAGCAGGCGTATAAAGACTATTGGAAGTTAAATGGAAAAGACTAAATTGGTTATGGTGAGAAAAGTTGGATTGGTCAGACATGGGGCTATAGAAAAAAGAAGATTTTTCTTTGCTATCGAGGCAGGCGGTGACTTGCCACCGACTAGATGGGCCTCCTTAAATGCCATCACAAGAGACAGCCAGGGGCAACACCGGTGTATACGGGTCAGGAGTGTAGAGAGGTTTACACCGCTTTCTTCGTACTCAACTCGCGACTTACGCAAATTTACACTTCTACCCCTGAATATATATAGCTCTAACGATTCCTCTCTGGGTGGCCAGTTAAGGCAAGCCAAAGCTGAGAGTCCTAGGGGCCCCTTGAGGCTCCACTCCGACCAACGAAGACACGCCGGAGACGGGGACCCTGACCGACTCTCAAGAGCACTCGAGTCCTGCGGGTAGTTGTTAGAATTATTATTACATTCAGGTTTCTTTATCTTGTATCACTGCTGGATATACGACTTCCCAATTATTATCACAATGACCGGTCCTGCGCTATTCGCTGGATCATTCGAAAGAGATTTAGAATTTTGTTGGTATACGATGAACAGAAATGAAAAGTAGATATTCTACTTTATTAATGTATTTTCCTATATCGACATTGCCATCACATCCCTTAATGCCATGAGGAAATTTGTGGTTTTCAAAATAATTGGCACTTTTGTTGCTATGAGGGTGTTTTACCAGCATTATTCGTTAGTTTGTTCGCGAGTGTAAAGCACTAAAATGCGTGTAATATTAAAGCTGTTCTCACTATTAGCGCTTCTCAGCAACGCGATCGCCTGCAACGAACCAGTTCCTCAAATATCAGCAATCGCTGGTGATCACAGATCCGGCAGCAATGGAAAAGCTCAACCCTACCTTTCTTTAAGCTACGGCGATATAATAACTATCTTCTGCTCGGGGAACAACTCAGCGAAACTGACGCTCGACGCCAACATATCCGCTACAACCATGAATACGACTTCCATACAGCTTACTTTAAAGAACCTCGATGTAGGACCCTACCACTACAGATGCACAGATCTGGTCACCAACTGCACTGCACACCTTCGTGTTTATGTAAGTCCTGCAATCACAGTGATATCGCCAAATGTTGTTCATCCTAAGCCACATAAAGTTGGCCCCCGATATTTTTTTGTACCAATCGTTGAAGACTATAAAGTAGTATGCTCCGGGAATAAAGCGGAGGCACTCAGTATTTTAAAGGATGTGAAAAACATAAGAACATACATCGTAAACAATACTTCTATTCAGACAGCTACAATGCACGAAAGACATAGTTCTCATTACGAATATACATGCCGGTTCAAAGATATTTCGACAAATATCGAAAAAATGCAAAGTGTGGACGTTTATGTCGATCATCCGCCTGCTGCGAAAAACTTCTTATGTATTCTCCATAAAGAAGATACCAGATGTAGCTGGGATGCAATGAGCATTGATACAAAATTTGAATTAATTTACGCCGATAAATATGGGAATTCTATGAAGATCTGTGACGTCCACTCGAGTCAAACAACAGCATGTCCGGTGAATGAAATAGAGCTAAATAATAATGGAGTCACTACAGGACCCGGACAAGGGATTTTTACTGTTAAAGCCTGTAACAATGCTAACGTTTGCAATAAAGACAAGTTTGAATTTGATACTCACTACATTAGAAAACCAGAATCTCCCTTAGACCTGCAAGTTTTGAATAAAACTTCCAACCGCGCTGTTCTGTCGTGGCGAATTGAAGTAGGTACTGATTGGGAATATAATGTTACATACTGGACCCCGGGGTCACCACGACGTGAGCTGAATGCTTCATCACTGAACGTGACTTGTAAACATCAGGACTTGAAGCTGCCATACCTAGATTGCGAAGGGGAAATAACACTTCCATGCCCCGGGAGGTATTACGATATAAAAATGCGTGTTATAAACCCAATGTCACCTCGAACACATGAAGCGTACTGGTCAGATCCGACAAGTATGCCTCTTAACACAGATTCAGAGCACGACGTTAAAAAGATGGACCCTGAATGCGATAAAGACCCTGAACTAATAACTACAACAGATGTCGCTTTATACGCAATAAGACAGTTTGGCATTGAGGTCAAAAATAATAAACCGTATTACAAAGCAGATCTTGTAGCTATTCAACAAAAACTTCTCTTGATCCGGAAAACCTGTGAAGATTTGGCTTTAGGCAACTGTGAGAGATCACATTGGGGTATCTAATTGTGATTTTTAGGATTCCGTAGTAAACTAGGAACCCTTATAGTTTCGCTATGTCCGTCTGTCGGTCTGCAGCATAGCTCAGTGGCCATTAGTACTAGAAATCTGCAATTTGGTAAGGTAAGTCGTATACCTACATATTAATCACGCCAGAAAAGTGATAAAATAAAATATTACATAAAAAAACTTCGGGTTTCTCCCCTACTCGTAAAGTGGGAATGATTTTTTTTATTTTGCTTAATCCTGTACTGTGGGGTATAGTTGAATAGGTATCTTAAAAAGAGTAAGGTCTTCAACAGAAAGAGTTTTTTCCAAAGTCAATATTTTCGAAGAGAAGTGCCCCAGAATTAAAAACAATATTGCCCCCTCCCTTTAACTTTAGATCCGTGGGCCCGAAAAATATGAGAATAATGATGAATAGTGGGCTTACAAAAGACTTTGAAATAAATGCCAGTGGTTTTTGAACAACTACGGAACCCTGCACACGCACAGAGCATGGCCAGACATGCTCATGTTTTGTTTCATTAATTTCATTATCATTACATAAATTCATGTCTTGAGATATGGTTGTTTTATTATATTTATAGTAAATCTTACCTACATCATTTTCAGGAATCAGCATAAGACAGCTGAAAATCTGTCGATTTTGAGAGAGGTGTATAATATCTTGTTTTAGATTCTTGATTACGCATAATTTTAGAATTATACGATAACTATACTAGCCTAACTAGCTAACTCCCTAACTAGGAATTACGAGTACCTATAGAGTAATTATCGACTTAAATTACGTGAGTAATCCGTTTGATAAAAATTTAAATATGTTTACATAATTATACTATTTCTATTAAATGTAAAATGTTAGAGGCGTCATATTGTTATTTATCGAGTAACAAAATGTAAGTATGCGGAACATTTTAAGACCACTATCGCCATTAACTTAAACCTATAACTAGGTCTTTCCAACTTAAAACTTGAACACTTATCTTAAAACAGTACAATAACATGTTGACAATTCAAATAAACATTAAAATATACGACTCTACGTAGCAATCTCGTCCTCTTTGCATAATATGAAGGAGAATATTTTGAATTACAAGTAATGTACTAATGTAGTACTATTTGTCAGTAGAAAGCAATAAAATTAAAACAAATATGGCTGACTTTCGATAGAATTTGTCGTCTGACACCCTTCGCAGATACATTTTACGTAAATCCCAAAAATACCTATAATTTTAACCAAAACTGTATATGAACATTGTGAACTAACCCCCTTATTCATAAACGTCTGCTAACTTAACAAGCCGCTAAGTATTGTTTGTCCCTTTTGCTCTTATGGACACATTGTTGAGACCGAAAGGGACAAACAATTATTAGGCGCTTGTTAAGTTAGCAGACGTTGAATATGAGGGTAAAGGTTTAAAGTTAGTTGTAAAACGAAGATTGTGTTACAAAAGCACGTGATAATTAAATAATGTAAGTTTTGAGGATTGCTTGGATTTTTTTGTTTTTTACGGACGAACGGTACCAACCTATATTAATAACCATACCTGGGATAACTCGGGGCATTTATACGAAAGTGATGTAGCAAAATATTTTATCGACTAAAAATATATCGATGTTACTGTGAATGACAACATCAAAATGTTATTCTGCATTAATAAATATTAGGTACTAACTCCTGAATTAAAATAAAAATAAATAAATTTAAACGGGTATTTACGCGTTTATTTTAAAATAGTTTTCATATATACAATCAATATTAAAATATCAATATTTACATTGTTATTTTGATTATATTAAGTACATCTGCATACTTTTACTGTCGCATATAGCTTATAATATGTAAATAAACATCTGTCTTATGTCATTTATAGCTCATACTATGTAAATAAATATCTGTCTTATGTAGCTCATAACATGTAAATAAATATCTGTCTTAGTATGTAATTCTTAAGCCTAAGACTTTAACTAGATATAAGATTGATTGTTCCCCAATTAAATTAATCCCATTCCTTTACTTTTTTGTACAATATTTGTCCATTGTGTATTTCGTGTAATTCATTTAAATAAATACTATCACACTATACGCTGCCACATATAACACGCACGCGGCGTGAGATACCCGCGACTTTGGGACCTCGCGGATTATCGCGGAGTGGGGATAGCTAATATATATATACGCTATCCGCGAGGGCTCAATTCACTCACGCTCACTTCATCAAGCGCTAATCACGCGCTCACTAACCAACTAACACTCAACCTACTGTAATGTTGTAATTGTAAACAAGTGTTTTTATTTAAACATTTCCCTAAATAAAGTCCCTGAGCCGAGGTAGCCGCAGTAGCTGAGTCATCGAGCATCACGACAGTCTTCGTCAAGAGAACGAGATACATCCACACCCCACAACTTGGTCCTTCGAACCGGATAGCAGCGAAGACTGAAGGTGCAGAGCAAGCCCGGTTGTCAAAACAGAAAAAAGTACGCGCTGAGCTTGAAGGCAACTCGGCTCAGGGTAGGGACCTTACCAGCTTGCTGGTCGGACCGTACGTGTTGTAGGTTTCCTCCACGTACGTGTCCTGGCAACTTTAGTTGCATTACGTCACACGGTTGACGTCATCCTTACCAGCTTGCTGGTCGGACCGTACGTGTTGTAGGTCTCCTCCACGTACGTGTCCTGGCAACTTTAGTTGCATTGCGTCACATGGTTGACGTCATCACACTGCTTTCGGACGCTTAAGGCATTGCACTTAGCCTAAGCGCGAGATTCAGTGCATCGAGGGATCCACGCTTAGGGACGTCGGCGTTGCAATCGGTAGCGTCGTCGTATAGGTGTTAGGTAGGTAAAGTCATAATTACCCCCGCGTGCGTCAAAGTGAAGAAAGAAGATGTCCGAATCGGGAAGAACTCTGCGACCGCGGAAACAGGGGCAAGGCGTCCCCACTCCCACGACCACCGGGTCGAGGGACACCACGACCACGCCGCAAACGGGCGACACCACCACTGTCTCCTATGAAACTCATCAAAAGAGCGGAGGCACCAGTGGCAATCAGAACAATAGTCGGAAAAAAGTTCGGTCGGAAGATGAAGTGTCGAATCGCGATATCAACGAAACGGTAGTGGTTAGAAGTAGGTCGGGCACCGTAGTAGGCAACGACGACGATATAGTGCAAAATAACAAGCGCGCGCCGGTAAATAATAAACCCGCGAAAAGTGACCGCGAATCAGTGTGCAGGGACCGCGATAATAAACTTGCTGTACTCTTAGCAGAACTCGAAGTTCATAAAGCCGCCCTCGCCGTTGCTCAAAAGCAGAGTGACACTGCCAAGTTAAGGCTCCAGATTGCCGAGGCCGAGGCCCGATCTGAGAGCGGCAGTGTCATATCCGACATTAGTAAAACCGAGCAACGAGTCAGAGGTTGGGTGGAACAACAAGTTCAGTTAAAACCAGCCGTCGCGAATATCAAATTCCCGTCGCCCCGCGAGGCCGCGCCGCCGGCACCCGTTGCCGAGAAATACC
Source organism: Thaumatotibia leucotreta (assembly GCA_025490895.1). Lineage (NCBI taxonomy): Eukaryota > Metazoa > Arthropoda > Insecta > Lepidoptera > Tortricidae > Thaumatotibia > Thaumatotibia leucotreta. The sequence continues at coordinate 3,168 of JALPQI010015555.1, read as the reverse complement.
GCCAAACTCAACCACAAGCGATTAATGTACCGTATACGCAATACACTCCCGTGATACATAAACCGCCCGAATTGCCCACGTTTGACGGCAACGTTACGGAATGGATCGCGTTTCGCGCCGAATTCGAAGACACCGCGCCCATGTTTAGCTCGGTGAATAACGTCAGTAGGATTAGGCGAGCCCTTAAAGGCGAAGCGCGAACGGCCGTCAAATCAATTATGTACACGGTGCAAGACCCGTACGAAATAATAGAAGCTTTAGAAAGACAGTTCGGAGATCCTGAGGAAATAATCCTCACCGAGCTGCATAATGTCAAGCGTATGCCCCGCCTGGCAGAAGATAATAGTAATATAACGACATTCGCCGCGCACGTGGCCAACGCCGTGGCCACGATAAAATCATTAAGACAAGAAAAATACTTGTGCGCGCCGGAACTTGTAAATAAAATAGTTAATAAACTAAATTTAATCGTGCGCTACGAATGGGCAAAGTATAAACAAGCAAATAGCGAAACACCGGATTTAGTCGCGATCTCCGAGTTTTTGAACGATATAAGCAAAGCCGCGAAACGCGTAAGTCATGGTAAACAAAGTAGGTCGCGAAATCACGTGAATACGGTAGCTTTCGAACAGAGCTCAAAACGAGAATCTAGACAAAATTACGCGCCACCGTCTTATCGCGATAATAGTAGCGACTCTGAATCGGAAGTACATAACGCGACACCGCGCAAAGGCTCGAGGTATCCCACGGTAGCCCAAGTGAAACCGCGGGAAATAAAAAAGAAACCCGAGTATACAAGCGGGGCTAGACCGAAACAAAGCTCGCCCAGCGTCAGCGTACCGCGCGATTCGTGTCCTATATGCAAGAATGCCAACAACCATTACGTCAGCGCATGCGCGAAGTTTATAACCGCGTCGGTCGCCGACAGATGGGAGTTCGTAAAAAATGCACGGCTATGCGTTAGGTGTCTAGGGTTCGCGCATCGTAGACCGTACAAATGTAAATACGTAGCTTGTGGAGTAAACCAGTGCGAGGCTGGCCACCACAAATTATTGCACGGTTTAAGTTTAACCACGGCTAGCGCTCAAAGTAACAAGGCCTCACCGGGAGGCGTAAATACGATACGACTAGCACAGGCGTATCTTAAAATTATTCCGGTAGAAGTCTCAGGTCCGTCAGGCGTGGCGCATACGCATGCGCTATTAGACGAAGGTGCAGCAATGTCACTGATCCTGCACGAAACGGCCGTCAAGATAGCCCCCCAACAGAGGGGGGAAACGCTCGATATTCAAGGCATAGGCGGTACCGTTAGCAACACAGATTCGTATACAATTCGTTTCGGAATCAGAGGTCACTGCAGTCGTCATTTAGAAACGATAGAAGCACTGACTATTAGAAGAATAGGTGTAGGATCGCAAGAGGTGTCCAGAAAATTAGTCGAACAATGCGAACATCTAACAAATGTCATTGACGAACTATGCTACGACACCGCGGTTCCAACCATACTAATAGGACAGGATAATTGGCATCTAATCGTAACACGGCAAATTCTAAGCGGTAAACCTCACCTACCCGTCGCGAGTCTGACGAAGTTAGGATGGGTACTCCATGGGCCACATCGTAAAGGCGATGCGGCAATAAATTTCATAGGCCACGCACGGCCTAAGACCGCGGACGATCTCGCCGTCGAGCTTATGAAAAAGCATTTCGACATAGAGGCACTAGGCATAGAAAAAAAACTACCGCGTACCGATCCCGACCAGCGCGCGTTAGATTTATTAAAATCAACATGTCAAAAAATACCGGGTGAAAATAGATATAGGGCGGGACTATTATGGCGTACCGATGATGAAACTCTCCCGGATAACAGAGCTCACGCGTTACGACGACTTTACAGTCTAGAAAGAAAACTCGATCGCGATACGGCTCTGAAAACCGAGTATACGAAGCACATGAATAATCTGCTCGAGAAAGGTTACGCGGAGAAAATGGACTCGCCACCCCCACCCGAAGGAACCCGAACATGGTACTTAGCGCATTTTCCGACGTTTCATCCGCAGCGAGGAAAAATGAGGCTAGTATGGGACGCGGCGGCTACGGCATACGGGCGATCATTAAATAGCGCGCTGGTGGCCGGGCCCGATCTACTAGAATCACTCTTTGGCGTTATGGTGCGCTTCCGAGAAGGCAAAACCGCGGTCATAGCCGACGTAAAAGAAATGTTCTTGCAAATCGAAATAATGGAACAGGATCGGGATGCGTTACGTTTCGTTTGGAGGGGGGAGGACCGTTCAGCCCCACCTCAAGAATATAGAATGAAACGATTAATATTCGGTTCAGCTGCGTCACCTACAACGGCGCTATACGTCAAAAACGAAAACGCAAACGCACACAAAGACAAGTACCCGATAGCCGCGGAAAAAACCATAAAAAACACATACATGGACGACATGTTAGTAGCATTCGACATGGACGACCACGAAGTTAGGCGCGTTATAAACGAAATATACGAGTTAAACATGCTTGCGTCGTTCGAACTTCGCGGGTTCGCGTCAAACAATCCCGCAGTAATTTCTGACGTAGTAAGCTCCAAGGAAGAAACGTCAATTATCGGGGGGAGCGAAAGCGAAAGAACGTTAGGCTTAAAATGGAACCATAAACGAGATACGCTCGGATTCCACGTCAACTTTCGCAATACGCCCGAAGACGTCCTAAAGGGAGAAAAGTTACCTACAAAACGTCAAGTTACTAGCAGTGCAATGTCCATATTAGACGTGTGCGCCGCGCCGGCGTCACGCCGCCGCCGACCTTTTTCGCCACGCCGCCGCCGCCGACTAATGGTCGGCGTGAAATCGGCGTGGCCTTGACTGAATAACAGACTTATTTTTTTATGTGTTAAATACTAAATACTAAGCTTAGTATTTGCTTTATGTATTTACATAATGCTCTTATACAGGAAATAAAATATCAGCCTATCGAGTGTCATCACTCATTACACGTAGATACTTAGGCTCGACGACATCCAGGCTCCCGAACAAGTCGGTACGGTTTTTGCACAAGCAACGTCAGGTCATACAGAAGACCGAGAGGTATAACTTGACCCTCTGGTTAACGTTCGTGGCCTATGAACCATTTGAATCGATCGAGACGTTTATGAATAAGGGGTTA
>JALPQI010015554.1:0-37543 GCA_025490895.1 Thaumatotibia leucotreta | reverse complement strand
CCAGATTTGATCTAATCTCTCATAACATTTCTTGCTTCTTTTAGCCTCCAGAATATGCTGTTAACATTTTCCCTCTCATCGTGGGCACCTTGTATGGTAAGAAAACAAGAAAATTAATCATAATGATCTAAGTAGTAGAAGTCGTATAATTTAGTGAGAGATATGTCAATTGAGTAATGAAAAAAGAAGGAAGGTCATTGTCAGATTTTGGTTATCGACTTTTCGTTTGACATACCCAAAGTTAAGGAATTCCTGTACTCATTTTGGGATAAAACAAGAGACTGTACAATTAGGTTCCCCGGTCTACAGCTCTATGCAATAAAATCGTAATAAAAAAATGTATCTACTTCGCGTGTCCGAACTCAGTGGCAGCCACTGAGATGGCCATTTCTAATGACAGTCCACATACATCAGGTGTTGCAGCCGCACGTAAGAACAAAATACAAAATGCCTCATTGCATGATAATTAACTGCACCAGCCCAAATATTTCCAGCGCACAATAACAAAAACATATTTCCCATCACACGTAAGTAATTTTTAAATAATATTGTGCGTGAATTCATTTTTAATAATTTTTTCAGTATTTTTATTTATGCGTCCAAGGATGTATATAACTATAGAATTACGTTACAAACCGGCGTTTACATTGCATTGCTGCGTTTGCTTTAAGCGTTTGATCGACCATGTGTGTTAAAGAGATGATGAATATGAGACTAACGATACTCTCGCGTATCGCTTCGACTTCATAGTACAGCCCATTACTTATTCGTCCGTCAAATTTAGCGACTAGTGTTGTTCGTTCTACAATAAATATAATAGTGAGTGAGCGAACCCTCAGATATAAAATCTATGTGTACGAGAGAGACGGCTGCATTGTTGCGGGTGGAGGGGCATTGGTGTCTTTGACTCGTTTAGGTTTTCCAATCACTAAATGCCGACCGTGACGTCTCAGTGACAGCTAAAAAGTCAGCACGCTTAGTTCCCATGCAAATGGTGCTATTTACTTCATCTACTGAATATCTAAGGGCTGATTTTTCAATCCTCAGTTAAAAGTATCCGTCAGTTAAAAGTATTACCATCCTTATCGCTGGTCATCAGTCAAAAAAGGATAGAGCTAACATTTATTTGACAGTTACTGTTATCTGGGGATTGAAAAATCAGTACTAAATCTGTGGAATCCACATATTTACATAATAATATATGTTCGTTAATTCGTATTAAATTATTTTAGATTAATTCGTTGTGTAAAAAAATGGTTCAAAGTTGACGCTAAAACTTTCAAAAACATGCTTAAAGTCAAGTAATTAAATTGATTGATTAATTTAATAGGCTACAATAACACAAAAAACTGGCAAAGAGCGTTTCGGGCCATGCTCAGTGTAGGGTTCCGTAGTTATCCAAAAACGGCTAGACCGATTATTTGAAGTAATTTTCTTCTAAAGTATTCTATAAGCCCACCACACATTCATGATTATTTCAATTATTTTGGACTCAAGGATCAAAAGTTAGAGGAGACAGAACATTTTCAAAAGAGCCCCTGGGCGTCCGTTGGCTCGTTGGGTCGACATTCGCAAGATTGCTGGACACTTCTGGGTTGGATTGGCTCAGGACCGGGATGAGTACGCCTAGAAGAGAGGCCTATACTCATAAATGGCTAAATGATGATGATTGATAATGTTTATGTGGTCGCAGTGTGTAAAAGATTAACGCAATCGATCATTCGTTCTGAAATAATATCAACTGGAATTAGGTTACATGTAGCGTTGAAAATGTCGGAAAAATCAAATGTTTTTCAGGAATACTCGTATATGAAAATTTAGTTTTTTTCGAGGTTTTATAGAAATAATCAATGTCACTGTCACTCCTTGCCATCTATCTCAATTGACATTGCGTTATCCTGATGTAAATCAAAATTAGATCTAATTCGCATTGGTTTAGAGTAGAAAATTATAGTGGAAACTTTCATTGATTTTTTCGAAAAAATCCGGAAAAAGGAGCTGTTTGGAAAGAAACTGGATTTAATCCGGAAATTTTCAACACTAGGTCGGATAGGACACATTGCCAATAATTGGTACATGAATCGATCAACGATTCCATGTTCTCGCGTTGCTATAGTTACTTTCTCATCATGCTGACCCACGTCACTAGGGCCTTTACATAGTATATTGACAAAAAAAATCTGGTACACAATTTTGAAAGGTACAATTGTACTTTGTTTCGTCATTTCGAGTTTCACGAGCCTATTTAAACTTGATATTAAATCGTTTTGTTTCCAAATTCATGTAGTCACTTTCAGACTCTATCATCAGACTAGGTTTATGATATACACGGTGCTCTTGTTTAATGTTATATAAAATTTCCTGGATTCGGCTTGGTTCCAGAGATAATCAACCTTTTTTCGACGTAACTCGTCATAAAACTTCTTTTTGATTACAATGCTATCACAATGTGTTCCAATATTACTACACCTTTTGCCTGACAATCAAAAAATAAGAATAGACTTGACGAAAGATCGTGTCCCTAAAAATATATTAAAATCAATAATTTTACGAATAGTTGTTATGATAAAAAGTAATGGAAATGTTAAAAAGTAATCAAAAAATTTTTTTTGTGGACTTTGACATTAGGTCTCATAATATTTTTTGTTTATTTTGATGTCTAGAATGCATAGTTTAAATCTTGCGCAATGCTTGCGAGCACCATGTATATAATCTTAACCTCTCGAGACCCTGTAACATTACCAAAGTATTCTAATTAAGAACATTATGTTCATTGGCAGCCTCCGTAGCCTAGTTGGTAGTGACCCTGCCTACGAAGCTGGAGGTTCCGGGTTCGAATCCCGGCAAGGGCATTATTTGTGTATTTATTTATCACAAATATTTGTTCCTTGGTCATGGCTGTTATGATTTAAGTATCTATATGTATCTATCTATTATATGTATATATCGCCACTTGGTACCCACATCACAAGCCTTAATTGAGCTTACCATGGTAGGTACTAGATCGATTTGTGGAATATGTCCCAAGATATTTATTGTTGTTTTATTTATCTATTTAATCAGCGTTATATCATCGCCTTTTAAGTGAGGCACATTAAAAATTGGCGTACTAACTAATACTAATTTAATTATTTATTTCAACTTTATTTCACAAAAAACAGCTTAATGTTCCAAAGACGAACTTAATGCCATGAGGCACTCTCTACAAGACAACCTTAAGGCAAAAACAATTGTAGACGGGGCATTTCAAAATCTGTAGAAAAGAAATATGTACGCACATATTTAAGCAACTACATTATACATATATCATGATTAGGCATCGGAGCTTTCATCGCACGGTAAGACTAATGGCAAGCTATGGAGTCGACATTTGCCATAAATCTAAAATCATATTCATACTCATTCATTCATTCAATTTAAGAGCTAGGCTCTTGTCGGTGGAGTAATTTCCATCTTATTCTACATTCAGCTTTTCCTTTGACCTGTTGATATGATGAAACCCTTAACTTTTCTTTTACTTGGTCCATATAAGTCCTCCTTGGTCTTCCTCTTTTCCTTTTTCCTTCTATTTTTCCCTCTATAATGGTTTTTATATATTCATCGTGTCGTATGAGATGACCCAACATTCTTCCTCTCCTGTTTTCGATAGTTTCCAGCAAGGATCTTTTTTCCCGGACTATATTCAGAACATCCTCATTGCTTTTCTTTTCTGTACAACTGATTTTTTCCATCTTCCGCCAACACCACATTTCGAAAGCTTGTAGTCTCTCTCTGTCTCTCTGGGTCATAGTCCAAGTTTCGCAGCCGTAGAGGGCTACACTCCAGATGTACACTTTTACCAGTTTCTTCCTGACGCTTTTCGATATTCTAGCTGATAGTAAGCTTCTTTTGGAGTTAAACACCTTTTTAGCCATGGCAATCCTGGTAATGATGTCTGGTGTACATCTGGAATCCTCAGTTATAATACTCCCCAGGTATCTGAACGACCTCACTTGTTCTATTGGAGTGTTTTGCAGTGTGATTGTGCAGTCGACTACTCTTTTGGAGACAGCTAGTGTTTTGGTTTTTGTTTTATTAATTTTGAGACCCCTTTCCGAAAAAACCGTGTGCATTTCCAACAACATAGCCTGCAATTCTGTGCTGTTTTCTGCCACTACTGCGATGTCGTCTGCGAACCGTACAAATTTAAATTTCTTCCCATTAATTTTGACCCCTCCTGTAGCTGAATGATTTAATTTCCTGACCGCATGTTCGATGAATAAATTAAATATGAGTGGCGATAGAGGACAGCCTCTCATATTTAAGAGAATACATACATATATATCATATCATATTTTATATTCATACTCATACTCACTTATTTAATTTATTTTAAAATGTTTTTAGAGCGGTCGTGTCGTGTTTAAATATAAAACATAAATTAATTAATCTGGACCTACTTGAAATCAGAACAAAACATAATTTCGGAAATTGAATATTAAATCTTTTAATTGGTTGATAGTTCCATGGAACATGAAGTTACCGGAATAAGAGCTTCAATATCCTGATATGCCATATTATAATATATGCATTATCATTTTCATAATTACAATTATAAAATGAGTAAATAACTGCGACTTTTTCCATATTGTCTGGCAATTTAAATTGCTCTGAATTTACTATAACGATTTATGCGTATAATGACACTAATAATGACTCTAAGAAAATAAGGCGATGTATAAAAATGACTACTTGTATAATGTTGTCCCAATATAATTTTGACGTAGTATAAAGATATCCACACTTTGGGCGTTTGTGCACTACACTGACTTTTACCGTCCGGTAGTCCGGTTTTTTACGGTCCGATATGCCACGCCATTAAATGTATATAGTAGCTTGTGCACTATACGTAATTTTACCGTCCGACATTTTACTTTTCTCCATTCCGGACAGTATTTTTCCGATCCGAGATGACAGCTATGAAAAACGTGTTAATGCTTGTGCACTGCGTCCGGAATTGCACTGACTTTTATGATGACTGTCGACTGACTTTTCATGCTACTATGCCGCACCTCCGAGTAAAAAGACGGAAAAGTGCACAAGCCAATCATCCGTTTTTTTCATGCTACTATGTCGCACCTCCGAGTAAAAAGACGGACAAGTGTACAAGCCAATCATGCGTTTTTTTCATGCCATATCGGACCATGAAAACTCGGTCTGCCGGACAGTAAAATTCATTGTGGTGCACAATCGCCCTTACGTTAGATGAAATAATGTTACGTTAGATGAATGAATGTTTTGACGTTATTAATTTTAAACAGTACTCCGGAGTATTAAAAACCTAGTAAAGCTTTTTAATACTCCGGAGTACTAATTTTTCATATTTACTTACAGTCAATCGAAACATAAGCCACAGGTTTTGTCAAGTATACTTCTTAGTAGTAGACTTCTCTTTTTTGAGCAGTGTAATAGAAAAATTATAACACGGACCGGTCGGGATCAAATTTGAATTAATCGTGGTTTTTTATCCAGTGTTTGTATATAGCTTGAAGTTCTAGTGGATTTTCTTTGATGAAGAATACTATTGATATGTTTCAAAATAAATGAATGTCTCATTTGGCTGAGTTGTACTTCACAACTCAAGCGGACTATTGCAGATTTTTGATAGTCACATTGTAAATCATTGTGTGGCTCTATCCACGCCAAAATTGCAGCTACTTCTGGGTTAGGTACAAATTATGGAATTTTCCACAACGTATTTACCACTTACAGATATAAACACCGCTACGTTTGCAATCACCACTGATTGACACTGATACGTTATGACTGCTAGCAAACATACTAATCAATTTTATAAGTGGTCAGTACTCCTTAATAGATCATTTTCAGCGATGTAGTTTGTATAATTGTAAATGTTGAAATATCCAAGTCATAAAATTGTAATCTAATATAGAAAAAAATACATATAATTTAATTACTTAGGCACGACCGCTATAAAAGCATTTTAAGATAAATTAAATAATGAGTACGAGTATGAATAATATTGTAAATTTATGGCGAATGTCGACTCCATAGCTTGCTATTAGTCTTACCGTGCGATGAAAGCTCCGATGCCTAATCATGATATAAGGTTAATCCAATATTCATAAAAGATACTCGTTAGTAATCTGGATGTGTCACTTCTTAGCGGTAATAGCATGTTGACTACCTTTCCCCTAAATTATTTTTTTCACGTTATTTGTATTCGTATTTTGGTAGGTACTTATTTTTCATATTGTATTGCATTTCGTATTGTATTTAACAGCAGTTTTGACATAAAAACGGTTAGATATCAGTTTAATTATTAGATAGATTAAGCAAGTAAGCAAGCCTTGCTTAAGTACGAAAAGTATATGGTATAAGAGAGGAGGAAATGTAGCTTTCCGAACTTATTGCAATATTATTTTAGTTTTACTGGATATGGTTAAAGAATCTTTGCAAGCTTAACAAATATTGTAGCAACTTTATAAACAAAGCTCTTAAGTAGACGGAAGTCATCCACCGGCAGCTTTCCTGGTAGAAGACCTCTAAACTAAGACCTTAAATCGAGAGGCCTATTTGACCAAAAAATACCTCCAAAGCAAACCGACAAGTACCTGTCAAAGACACTGCCATGTATGAATGAGGAAACTTTCTAAATACGGACAATATTATAAATAGACCCCGGTATCGGAGATCGGAGGTGCAAAATGGTAGCTGTCAAGTTCTTACTTAGGGATAGGTAAACACATTTTGTGATGTCGATATCGATACTCGATTTTTTGTACAATTATTTTTTTAATTCAGTGGCGTTCATAATTGCATGGACAATTTATGAATGAATTCATTCATTAACTTTCCATGCAATTTTGAACCCTTCTGTACAAGGACCATTTATTTGTATACCTTTTTTCGGGATCTATGATAATAATGAACATTTAATACTCGATTTTTAGTACAATAATTTTTTTATGTACCATTTATTTGTATCCTTTTTTTTGGGATCTATGATAATAATTAACATTTAATATATAAATCATTACTATTACAATACAAATCTCTGGTTGCTATTACATTTATTATGTTACGAGTTGCACGACATTGAATAAAAACTTTTGAAATATTAATGCTTATAATAAATTATTTATGTCAACAGATAGTCAAAGTCATCTTACAAAAACGTCTTCGATTATTTAGCCGTTTTAGCGTTACGGGTGATAATTAAAATAGTACACCGTGTTTACGAGTCTATTCGCCTAAAATATTTTATACAATAGAAAGTGGAGTCGCTTCTTGCTGAATACCCTGAACTTCAAAAATGAAATGAAAAACATTTGATATACAATTTGCAGAATACACATCATTTCCAGATGTTGGAATATAAAAAAAGCAGTCGAATTGCCAACAAGAGAAAATCAATAACGTATGTCCCAACTAATATTGATTATTTAATAAAGGATATTCCATTCCAATATTTGTAATCTTGCATTGCAACTGAATCTTGTATGAAAACACTCATAAAAAACGAAAAAAAATAAAACCAATTAAACTGTAACCGAGATCTGCTTAAGTTTTTCGTCAGTTGTAACATACTTTGGACCAAATTGGAAAACCTAAACTTCAGAAGGTTCATCGACAAGTGCCTCAATAAAAAGTATGGCGATGTTACATAACATTAAATAAATATTCTGTTGATTTTGTAATTATATAGTCCTAGTTTATATCGTAAATAGGTGCGTTTAATTAAAGTCTTAGCATATTATTATGGTAAAGAAAAATTATCGATATGTAACTTCAATTATCGACATCACAAATATTTTTACCCCATTCCTAAGAATTTGACAGCTACCATTTTGCACCTCCGATACCGGGGTCGAGTTATATTATAAACCCTTTTGGCAAATAGTCCATTTAATGTAAATGTTCTGGTCTTTTATTTTAGCCTTTGTTCCTATTTACATTTTTGATGCAAGCCTCCATAGCCACAACATGAAAACAGTTGTTTTTTATTACAATTTCTATGTCAACCTTCCAGCTGCATCATCAGATCAGTTTCCTGACATCAAAATATTTGCTTATCAGTAGAAGAATATACACTCGGGAACCAAGTGACATGGTTTAAGATCGACCTAGGGATCCAATTGGTTGACCATATAAATGCGCATAAAAGGAAAAGAGTTTTCATTCGTATTTCATGTGCAGAGTCTTTGACTGGAAATTAAAATACAAGCTAAAATTATCCAAAAGAATCTGGAAAGAATAAACAAGCCTAAATTGTCCAAAATAATATTTTGAAATTACAAAAATTTTTGAAATTAATCAATTGATAAACTCGGTTAAGTTCAGTTAGTTATCAAAAGCATACGTTTTTGGACAATTGCAGCTTCTAACTAGATAATAATAAAATCGAGGCGGTTGGTAAACGATGTCTCAACTGACAGCAAAAATTTCAAGCGTTCTGCTTTATAAGAATTGTTTTAAAAATAAATTACCTCTCGTCCAGTGCACCTCTTCCAATATATATATCGATCTAGGTACATTAGACTCTCAAAAAAACATCTTTACCAACCGAACTACCAACTACAAAAGCAATCCACGGACGCTTCTGACAAACGTTAATTTTCTGGCAATTGAAATACTTTCTCAAAAGAATAATGATGATTTTCAATTGCAGAAACAAACCAACGAGAAAATTATTAGTATAGATAAATTGACGAGATTGTGGAATTGCAATTTTTCGACCTCATAGGGATTTTTTACTTGAATTTCTTCTCTTTTATTGGCATCATGTCACTAATAGTAAACCTAATTGCAAAGAAAGAGTGTTACTTGGGCCCTTTTTTGTTTTCAAAGTGAAACTTTCGAAATAATTTCCACTCAGAATCGTTATCTTTTTCGATCCTGATAGAAGAAATTTTTTGTGCGTTACCATTTTTTCATACGTTTTGTATGGCTGTTACGGAATGCAAAGTACGAAAAATGTGTAAACCATTGGGACAAAGATATTCTTCTATTAAGATCGAAATAGCTTATGATTCTGAATAGAAGTCATATAAAAAATACAAAAAAGGGGACAACTTTGTTAAAATCGCCCCGGTAACATCACTACAACTGCAATTCCAAAGTCGACAATTCATCTTTAGACCTTGTGGATGCTCCTGTAGATCAATAACGTATTCATCCATATGTACTAACTAGTAAACAAGTTTCTAACCTATCTTTCTGATTATTCTTTGCCTACCTCTTTACATTCGCTCATGTCATGCCAACGCTTTAGTTCACAGCTGTTCACAGTAGTAAAAGTGCACTTTGAGGATAGAAAATTGTTTACTAAAGTCAAATGAGGATGAATCAGTTATATGAAGAGTTTTAGACACTTGATCACCACACAATGTCATTACCGGGCATGAATCAACCACCTTTATAATAAAGGTGCACTTAGACCAATCGAGCATTCGCTCATTCTATCCCCCACTCTACGAAATTCGTTCGTGATTCATCGAAATTCGTTGATTTCGTACAGTGGAGAATAGAATGAACGAATGCTAGTTTGGTCTAAATGAATCTTAAGATTAGGCAGATTGACCGAGGAGCGTTTCAACGGCTCGGATTCATCATGGTCGTCCCGCTATTATAATCTGAAGGACGAGTAGCAATAACATTGACTACGCTAGACTTGGTATTGGTATAGATAGTTCCACGAGAGTTGAGGTCACGCACACATCAACATGTCATGTAAACACACGGGGAATTTGAAATTAGTGTTCTTTTTTCGTACTGACAGCAAACCCAATTGCAACTGTAAGATTGACCAAAAAGTTTGTTCAAGGAATTTGCTTCAATATTTCGATGCAAGTCATTCATTCATTCACTAAATTTTTTGCAATTAGCACTTCATTTAGATATGTGTGTAATCATTCACCTCAACTCTGGTGAAATTACCTATACTGAATTACGTTTACATTTATCAATATTGTATCTCTTGTATCAATACTTGCAGAGATGACAATGACGAATTAAAAATACCGTAAAAACGCCCAATGTTCACCCAGATACTCGAAAATGCCTGTGTGGTGAACTCTGACAAAACTCTTCACTCTGTGATTATATCTCAAGCCAACCACAAACCTAAACGACCTTATTTTTTAACACAGTCCCTATTTCTTAAATTATTTTGAATACATTCCTTATGTCGATCTTCACAGCATCTAATAGCCTTAGGTTACACAAAAAAATATTGACGCTTCTAAAACTTCCAAAAAGCTATTCTGAGCCATAAAAGCTAATAGCTACGGAAATAAAATTTTTTTTGGGCAACCTTGTAGAGTGTTTTTGAGTATTTCTCAAAATGTTTGTATATTTGGATCACGTCTTCGCTGGTAGAGTCAATGATACTGAGCAAGATTCACTACATTTCCAAAATGTCCTAAAATGTTTGTATGAAACGTACTTATTTTTTTCTGTTACCAGCCTACCAATCTTAGACGCTTAAATTGTGCCGTAGATATCAGGAATACCAATTTACTTTAATTATGAGCCTCCCTCTCTCGACAAAAAAATTGCCGTGCCCAACAGGGTTATAATCTTATAATGTCTCTGCATACTACTAACTTACTGCATAACACCTTGTAAACCACATTATAAGTGCAATAAAGGTTGAGTATTGAGTATCAATATAGTAGACGCGATCCAAATATACACAATTTTTGAGAAATGCTCAAAAACAAAGCTGTGGCTTTATGGAAGATTTAGAAGCGTCTATATTTTTATGTAGGTATCTAAGGTTATAACGTGATCCAAAAGTACAATTTTTGTGAGAACTCTTCCAATCATCGCTCCAAAAATAAGGTCAGTCCAGGTCTTTGGGTAGCTAAATGATAAAATTATATAATCCACTCACTTGTTAGTCGCGTCATGAGAAGCCTCGAGACTCCTGAAGTTGGACCGCAGCTGCTGGATAGAGATCATGTGCAACAACAAGTCATGCCAGGCTTTCTTGGCTTCGGCAATGGCCTCTCCTCCCTTGTCGATGCCCAGTAAGGGGTAGGAATCGGGGCAGTTCTGTGGGGAATTGCGGTTTGATGTTAGGATTTGTGAAAGTCAACTCCTGAATGAGTTCGCCTACATCTTACGTAGTGTTGAAAATGTCAGAAAAAATCAAATGTTTTATTCGGGAATGTATCGTCGGCTGACAAGCAAAACTTACTATAAAAACTGTCACTACTCCTAGCAACCTCTTATGTCAGTCAGAACTGAGATACGAGCTTTATTTCAAGTATGTATTTGTTACTTAGTGAGTTTTGCTTGTCAACCGACGGTATAAATTTTTTTTTCGTTTTTTTTCGGGTTTTTACAGAAATAATCAACATCGCATTCTCCTGGAATAAGTGAAAATTAGATCTAATTTACAATGGTTTAGAGTTGAAAATCAAAGTGGAAAATTTCATTCTATTTTTTCGAAAAAATCCGGAAAAAACGAGCTGTTTGGAAAGAAACTGGATTTAATCCGGAAATTTTCAACGCTAATCTCACGTGCCAACACTTTCTGCATAGTCTGTAGCATTCATATAAATATATATAATATAATATACATATAATAGTCTGTAGCAAAAACATTTGAAAATATTGTGCAATTTCGGGAATTAAAAAAAAACTGGTTTCGATCCCTGGATGGAGGTGGTGGATCCTACTGAATATTTATAGGTACATATGTTTTTCTACTATGTTTATGGATCGATGGGTCAATCACTTTTTTTGTTGTTATTCTGTCACTGGGTTTTTGTTTTATGCCCTGCCCTGGCCAGGCGATAACAGTTAAATAGTTTGCTAGGAGAAAATATAAAAATAAAATAAAATAAAAATACATTTATATCCTGCAAGCTCTAGTATCATGATCAGTGCGTGATCCACCTTGTAAGGCACTGGTCTCACCGTGAGCTACTAAGCTATGAACTATCGACTATAAACATGTAAATAAAAGAGACACGGCAATACTCGCCCAGCTATCAGCTATCACCGCCGGGCGAGTATCGCCGTGTCTTTTTTTACACGGGAGGCCGTATCTTTGGTTCGTGTTTATAGCCCACAATTCACAGTTTAGTAGCTCGCGGTAAGGCCAGTGCCTAAGGGCCACATAATTAAAAATATTGCTGGTGGTAGGACCTCGTGCAGTGTCCGCCCGGATAGCTACCACCGTCTTACCCATTAACCTGCCGCTAAATAGTTAGTACTGTGTTCCGGTTTAGGGGTAAGATAGCCGATGTAATTACTGGCATAGATAGAGGCAATTCATCTAAGTCATCAGGGTAAGCAGCGCATAGGCAATTTTAAGGCGCTATATCCATAGGCCTCGATTCCCACTTTCCATCAGGTGGGATGAGAGCTCAGCTGTCTACCTTCGTCACATAAAAAAAAAACGATTTTTTATCAATTTTAATGCTTTTAAACTGTGATTTTAAGGGTGACCCAGGAGAATGTATGTAGCCATGGCAATGAGTGACAAGAAAACTGATTGAGCCTTATGCAAATATTAGTGTTACTTACATCTTCAATACTAAACGTAGCTATTCTGCATCCAGCTATACTTCTGCTGTTTCTGCCAACAGTCACGCAAGCCTGCAAGAAAAACAACAATTAAATAGTACATTACATCAGAGGCCGGGAAAATGAGGATTTCCGGCCAAGTTGGTATATACTCGTTACCGGATAGGTAACGAGGCCGGGAATCCATTTTCACGCCGAGGCATGTATAGTGCTTTTCTCAAACATGCAAAGAAATACAAAAAAAATTAAGACAACGTTGTCGAAATTTAAAAAAAAGTTACTATGCAGGCCTAGGCCTGAAAAGTGTTATGAATTTCCATTTCCATCCCAGTGAGTTACTGCGCCCTAAAAGCGATACTTACGAGTCTATTTTAAGGAACGTAAAGACAAATTATAAATATTAGATGTCATATACCAAAGAAAAACTACCAAGATCACCTATGTCCGAGGTCGGACCTAGGTGAGATAGGAGTTGTCAAGTGCAAAAATAAGTATCGAAAGAATCCGCTCATAAATATGTTACGACGTTCTTGTTACACAGATTTAGAGTGCACTGGGACAATTTTTTTGAAAATTTTTGTGTACACCTTATTTTGTCTTTGACTGTACAATCATAGTAATAAATTACATAATTCAATCATTTAAAAACTCGCTTACCGAGTAACAACATTTGTTCACTAAGTGTTTCCTTAACATAAACTTAAATTTGTCTCTTATCTCAATGTGATATTGAGTTATTCGCCCGTTTGTGTACGATTTCGATAAATCTGTTCTTACTTAACTTCAAAATAAACCGAGATGGTCGCGTTGGCACCAAGTTTGGGTGTAATGATGGGATCTTCGAGAAATTAGTTGAAGTAGGTTTTTGATATTTTTCCCCTCACTAGCTCGTAAAGCGCTCTTTTATTTTTTAATACGAGCGGGTAAAAACGCATATTATTCACTTGTGAGGCAAAGTAATATCTAATTCCTATGGCCCACTACTGCCTAGTATAAGTGGATCTGTATGACCGCAGTACACATGCGCAATCGGAGCCCACATGTTAAATTGTTCAATTCTCATTAACTTCACTTAAATATAGCCAATGGCTATATTTAAGTACCAGGAATAACTCTACGATACGTTATGACATTAAGTTTTAAATGGTTTTTTAAATTAATTTACATTTGGATGAGATTTGTAATCATATTTTCTCGCGAGAGTGAGGGGAAAAAAGTTGTATTACATTTGGCGGCAAAGTTTGTTCAACTCTCGTGCCTTGAGACCTTCGCAATGCTCAAGATTCCAGTTTTTGAACCACTCGCTACGCTTGTGGCTCAATTTTGGAATGTTTCGCTAGCTCAGGTCTCACTTGACACGACAGTTAAACAACAACTTTGCCCCCTTGTCCCTTATATAATAAATAACTATTATTTGGTGATTATTTAAAAAAGGGAATTCGTAAACTTACTTTCTTAGGACAATTTTCCAGTACCATACGATTTATACTTGGATAGAAGTAACGGCATCTGGCTAGATCGATGAATGCGTTGGCAACCTCCTCGGTGAATGATAGGTAGATTCTGCAAACAAAATGACAATATTGACTTGTATAGCTGGTGGTAGGACCTCGTGCAGGGTCCGCCCGGATAGCTACCACCGTCTTACCCGTTAACCTGCCGCTAAATAGCAGTGTTTACACTGTTGTGTTTCGGTTTGCGGGTAAGATAGTCGGTGTAATTACTGGCATAGATGCAATCCATCTAAGTCCTCAGGGTAGGCAGCGCATTGGCGATTTTTTGATCATTATATCCATGGGCCTCAGTTCCTGCTTTCCATTAGGTGGGATGAGACCTCAGTTGTCTACCTTCGTCACATAAAAAAAACAAAGCTTGAAATTGGGTAAATTAAATTAGGGGTGTAATTTTTTTTCTGGAGCGGTTATACCCAAAAATATTGACTTTTTGGAAGACCTGTTTAACGATACTCCACACTGTAGGATTACATTAATATAATTTTATAATACTCCAATCACTGTTAAAAGAAAAGCTACCGGCAAACTCGATACTACTTTAAGTCGATAATTGCTCGACATGTTTCGATCCATTTAGAGGATCCTCATCATGGAGTATCCGCGACCAAAGCCCGACGTGTACTGCAGGCTTGCGCTCTGCTAGAGCGGGTGCTGGGTCCAACTAATAAATTTGCGAGAAATCTTCAGTTTTTTGCCGAGCTGTCGAGTATGTTTTAATATTGACGTACTTGTGTAATTATTATTGGCCGTGTGGTGACGGCAGTAAGAATACATTTGTCACCACCCCTACTCTTCCCGCGGGTGTCGTAAAAGTCGACTAAGGGATTAAAGTGTCTCTGACCATCCTTTGATACAAGATTGATGATGGGCAGCAGCGTCATCATAGTGGACACATTACTGCGATCGCCAATCCGTTTGCTCAGCGTGGCGATTATGGGCATTTACCTCCTAATGCGTCTATACGCATAGTATAGTTAATAGGAGAGGCCTACGTCCAGCAGTGGACTGAGATAGGCTGATGAAGAGTAATATCATTGCGAAAACTTTGATACCTATTAGCATGTGGTGTCCCACTGCTGGGCAAAGGCCTCCCTCTCCTTCTTTCTCGCGTCTCTGTGTAATGCGACACTGGACTAATATTTTCTAAAACCGTCAAAATCGTGTCGCCATCTTCTTACGCGTTACATTTGGTGTCCACTCGGTAGTTTTCTTGGCCCACAAATGGCTTGGCATACGGCATATATGACCGGCCCAATACCATTTAAGCTTTGCGGCTGTCAGGGTGAATAATAAAAAAACTCACTTGTGGCGCCATAAAATGGACGTCTACTACGCACCGCTGCGGGCATGACGTCGATTCCCGGCTCGTACCAAACAAACAAATATCATTTGATATTCACAAGTGCTTTACGGTGAAGGAAAACATCGTGAGGAAACCTGCATACACCTGCGAAGAAATTCAAGGGTGTATGTGAAGTCCTCAAGTACTGGGCCAGCGTTGGGACCACGCAAATAGGCACGTTTGATGTTGAGTTGCGGAAAAAATGCCTAGAATACAACAACAACAACTCACAGGCCCAACTCCTTAGCGACTCTTCTGAGCTCAGCACCAGTAGCCAAGGTACTTCACATTATCAATCGTCTTCCGTTCTGTGCTGTCAGCAGGCAGTTCCTCATCAGATAAGACGAAGCTTTCTCGTAAGTGGGTGAATCAACTTTTTTCTGTCTGTTATTGCCATGGTTACGGTCGCCTGAGTCACGCTGGTTTTATGCAGAATGATATGGTTTAAGAACTTTATTCTCATAAAGAATTTACAAAATTCGCTTACAATGAGAACACAATTTTAAAAACTTAATACTAACGTGCAGACAATGCAACGATAATAAACATTTACACATATTGTTCATCTTAACTAAAGTGGGTAGTTCTGATTTACTAGTCAACCGGCCCGGATAACTTAAGTCGTGCAGACTAGTTAGCAACTAGTGTCGCCGTAGTCGGATTTGGTAGTACGTGGTTACAGATCGGTAATGGTAATGTACCGATTTAGACCAGTTACCTACTGGGATTTTATTCCCATTTCGAAGCTGGTTACGAAACTTTGGCTACCAAACTGTACTAAAGGGAAAAAGGGAGTTATTATAATAAAACAGAACTCACAAGCCCAACTCCTTAGCGACTCTCCTCAGCTCAGCACCAGTGGCCAAGGCACTCCACACCATCAATAGTCTCCCCTTTTGTGCTGTCAGCAGGCGGTTCTTCATCATATAAGATGAAGCTTTCTCGTAAGTACGAAAAAAGCCTTTAGTACCTTTTGGTAGCCAAATTTGATAGCTGGCAGCTAAATGGGAAAAATGGTTTCCTGCCTGATAGCCAGCTATAAAATGAAAATAACTTTCCCATGTCGTAGCCGGATTTGGTAGTACGTGGTTACAAATCGGTAATGGTAATGTACCGATTTAGACCAGGGGCCTATTTCTCAAAAGCTTGTAACTTGTTATACAAGCGGAAGTCCTTTTCTAATTAATGGTGTTAAAAAGAGACTTGCACTTGTATTACAAGTTACAAGCTTTTGAGAAACGGACCCCTGTTACCTACTGGGATTTTATTCCCATTTCGAAGTTCGTTAAGAAACTTTGGCTACCAAATGGTACTAAAGGGAAAAAGGGAGTTTTATAATAAAACAGAACTCACAAGCCCAACTCCTTAGCGACTCTCCTCAGCTCAGCACCAGTGGCCAAGGCACTCCACATCATCAATCGTCTCCCCTTTTATGCTGTCAGGAGGCCTCATCAGATAACATGAAGCTTCCTCTCAAGTACGAAAAAAGGGAGTTATTATAATAAAACAGAACTCACAAGCCCAACTCCTTAGCGACTCTCCTCAGCTCAGCACCAGTGATCAAGGCACTCCACATCATCAATCGTCTCCCCTTCTATGCTGTCAGCAGGCAGTTCCTCATCAGATAAGATGAAGTTATCTCTTAAGTACGACAAAGGGAGTTTTATAATAAAATAGAACTCACAAGCCCAACTCCTTAGCGACTCTCCTCAGCTCAGCACCAGTGGCCAAGGCACTCCACATCATCAATAGTCTCCCGCTCTTTGCTGTCAGCAGGCAGTTCCTCATCAGAAAAGATGAAGCTTTCTCGTAAGTACGAAATAAGCCTTTAGTACCGTTTGGTAGCTGGCTTCCAAATGGGAAAAATGGTTTCCCGCCTGATAGCCAGCTATAAAATGAGAATAGCTTTCTCGTGCCGTAGCCGGATTTGGTAGTACGTGGTTACAGATCGGTAATGGTAATGTCCTGATTTAAAGCCAGTTCCCTACTGGGATTTTATTCCCATTTCGAAGCTGGTTACGAAACTTTGGCTACCAAACCGTACTAAACAGAAAAAGGGAGTTATTATAATAAAATAGAACTCACAAGCCCAACTCCTTAGCGACTCTCCTCAGCTCAGCACCAGTAGCCAAGGCACTCCACATAATCAATCGTCTCCCCTTCTATGCTGTCAGCAGGCAGTTCCTCATCAGATAAGATGAAGCTTTCTCGTAAGTACAAAAAAAGCCTTTAGTATCGTTTGGTAGCTGGCTGCCAAATGGGAAAAATGATTTCCCTGCTGGTAGCCAGCTTTAAAATGGGAATAACTTTCCCATGTCGTAGCCGGATTTGATAGTACGTGGTTACAGATCGGTAACGGTAATGTCCTGATTTAAAGCCAGTTACCTACTGGGATTTTATTCCCATTTCGAAGCTGGTTACGAAACTTTGGCTACCAAATGGTACTAAAGGGAAAAAAGGGAGTTATTATAATAAAACAGAACTCACAAGCCCAACTCCTTAGCGACTCTACTTAGCTCAGCACCAGTGGCCAAGGCACTCCACATCATCAATCGTCTCCCTCTCTATGCTGTCAGCAGGCAGTTCCTCATCAGATAAAACGAATCTTTCTCTACAGTACGAAAAAAGGGAGTTATAATAATAAAACAGAACTCACAAGCCCAACTCCTTAGCGACTCTCCTTAGCTCAGCACCAGTGGCCAAGGCACTCTTCATCATCCATCGTCTCCCTCTCTATGCTGTCAGCAGGCAGTTCCTCATCAGATAAGATGAAGCTTCCTCTTAAGTACGAAATAAGGGAGTTTTATAATAAAACAGAACTCACAAGCCCAACTCCTTAGCGACTCTCCTCAGCTCAGCACCAGTGGCCAAGGCACTCCACATCATCAATCGTCTCCCCTTTTGTGCTGTCAGCAGGCAGTTCCTCATCAGATAAGACGAAGCTTTCTCGTAAGTATGAAATAAGCCTTTAGTACCGCTTGGTAGCTGGCTGCCAAATGGGAAAAATGGTTTCCCATGCTGGTAGCCAACTATAAAATGGGAATAACTTCCTCATGCCGTAGCCGGATTTGGTAGTACGAGGTTACAGATCGGTAATGGTAATGTACCGATTTAGGCAAGTTACCTACTGGGATTTTATTCCCATGTCGAAGCTGGTTACAAAACTTTGGCTACCAAATGGTACTCAAGGGAAAAAGGGAGTTATTATACTAAAACAGAACTCACAAGCCCAACTCCTTAGCGACTCTCCTTAGCTCAGCACCAGTGGCCAAGGCACTCCACATCATCAATCGTCTCCCGCTCTGTGCTGTCAGCAGGCAGTTCCTCATCAGTAGACCCCGGATTGTTGTGGCGGTGACGTCACAATAGGGTGATTTGGGGAGTAAATGGAAGGGTAGAACAAAATGATACATAAATTATAAGATAAGATAATATAAGAAATTACATATTGTGTATATGAATACGAGATTGTTTTATTATTTTATGGTATAAATAAAGCAAAAAGTTTATATTTAAGGGCAACTTTATACAGGTTTATATAGTATGCTTACATTGATAAAATGAAGTCATGTTCCATTTACTGAACTGGAACGAAATTATTATTCGATCGGTCAGTTTTTTGTCGAAAACTAGTAAACTTAATATAAAAAATAATAATATAGATAAATTCACTACAATTTTTTTATTTTGAATTAATTCGGTTACGTTTCTATAGTAAATGAAATTATGTTTTCTTTGGTGAAACTATATAACTATATATATTTACTGTATATATATTTTTTTTATCTTATCTAATCTTTTTAGATATCTTTTTAGGTTTGTCAGCCTCCGTAGCCTAGTTGGTAGTGACCCTGCCTACGAAGCTGGAGGTTCCGGGTTCGAATCCCGGCGAGGGCATTCTTTGTGTATTTATTTATCACAAATGTTTGTTCCTTGGTCTTGGCTGTCTATGTATTTAAGTATCTATATGTATCTATCTATTATATATATCGTCGCCTTGTACCCACATCACAAGCCTTAATTGAGCTTACCGTGGGACTAGGTCGATTTGTGTAAGATGTCCCAAGATATTTATTTATTTTATTTATTTTTTATCATTTTGTTCTACCGTTCCATTTACTCCCCATATCACCTTATTGTGACGTCACTGCCACAACAATCCGGGGTCTACTCATCAGATAAGATGAAGCTTTCTCTTCAAGTACGAAAAAACGGACTTTTATAGTAAAACAGAACTCACAAGCCCAACTCCTTAGCGACTCTCCTCAGCTCAGCACCAGTGGCCAAGGCACTCCACATCATCAATCGTCTCCCCTTCTATGCTGTCAGCAGGCAGTTCCTCATCAGATAAGATGAAGCTTCTTCTTAAGTACGAAAAAAGGGAGTTTTATAATAAAACAGAACTCACAAGCCCAACTCCTTAGCGACTCTCCTTAGCTCAGCACCAGTGACCAAGGCACTCCACTTCATCAATCGTCTCCCCTTCTATGCTGTCAGCAGGCAGTTCCTCATCAGATAAGATGAAGCTTTCTCTTAAGTACGAAAAAAGCCTTTAGTATCGTTTGGCAGCTGGCTGCCAAATAGGAAAAATCGTTTCCTGCCTGATAGCCAGCTATAAAATGAGAATAACTTTCCCATGTCGTAGCCGGATTTGGTAGTACGTGGTTACAGATCGGTAATGGTAATGTCGCGACTTAAAGCCAATTACCTACTGGGATTTTATTCCCATTTCGGAACAGGTTACGAAACTTTGGCTACCAAACTGTACTAAAGGGAAAAGGGAGTTTATAATAAAACAGAACTCACAAGCCCAACTCTTTAGCGACTCTCCTCAGCTCAGCACCAGTGGCCAAGACACTCCACATATCAATCGTCTCCCCTTTTATGCTGTCAGCAGGCCTCATCAGATAACATGAAGCTTCCTCTCAAATACGAATAAAGGGAGTTTTATCCTCGTGAGGCCCTATGTCATATATATATTACATAACATTTTGACTTTATAGATATAGTGTCAAAGTTGAAATTCGATTGAAGTAAGAGACGTCACCAGGCCTCAGGAGGTTATAGTAAAACAGAACTCACAAGCCCAACTCCTTAGCGACTCTCCTCAGCTCAGCACCAGTAGCCAAGGCACTCCACATCATCAATCGTCTCCCGCTCTGTGCTGTCAGCAGCCGGTTCCTCATCTGCTGGAGAGCGATCAGAGATGGCAGGACTGGGAAGCGGGACTTCCCTGCGGTCTCGTCCTCATCCTCTGTTGACAAAATGTATGCGTCACAAGTAGGGCTTCAAAATTAGGAATAGGAACCGGTTTTATTAAAAAAACCTTGAAATAGCTCAATATTTTCAGTTTAGAACCTAAACTGAATCGCGATGTAAAGTTTCCATACAACTGTCAAAAATTGACAAGCCGAACCTAAACTGAATCGCATTTAAAAGATCATGGTAGCCCCCAGTAGTACTTATTCATCATCATCATTATCATCTCAGCCATAAAACGTCCACTGCTGAACATAGGCCTCCCCTCTGGACCAGCAGCGTAGGACGTCCCCTCCACCGAGCCGTAGTCTCCACTCGAGCACTTTTCGACCCCATCGGCCATCTGCTCTGCCTGCAATTTGGCCTGCCCATTGTCCGTTCAACTTGCTAATCCGGAGGGCTATGACACTGGTCTCACCGCGAGCTACTAAGCTATGAACTATGGGCTATAAACACGAACAAAAGATACGCTACGATATACGATACGATAAAAAAAGAGACACGGCGATACTCGCCCGGCGGTGATAGCTGATAGTTGGGCGAGTATCGCCGTGTTTCTTTTGTTCATCTACGGATCTCCTCATATCGGTGTGGTATGCGATAAAGAGTGATGAAGTAAATAAGTGTTAAATATAACTTACCGTCTTCCTTCTCCATCGAAGAATCTTGGGTTGGATCTTATGTTTGTTTTATATGTTTTCTGTTACCGCGAACGACATAGCAGGTTTTCTAAACTTGTCTATTGTAATTTGTGGTTTTATATTGATTTTAATTCATTTTCTATGGAAATTTATAAGTTTGGGTTTGATGCGACATCGTTGCATTTTGTTTTCGATGACATGTTTGAAGATGACATTGTTTAGAATAGTGTTCAAAAAGAAGAAAAACTGTTAAAGAGGTTGCGTGGATTTATGGATATAGAATAGGTTCGAACTTTATGGTACTGTTAGAATTTACGGACCAAAGAGTAAAGTATATCAATCACAGATGTCATATATACCATAGATCAAACAAACGTATCTATTCAATTCTATTCAATTCAATTCAATTTATTTAATGCATTCACCATGGTTACAAAGCTGTTACATATAATATTATTACTGTACATGGTCACCCTGCAAGGGCGTAGCACTGTCTTAAGACTAAAAATAGGCTAAAGCTTACGTCTAGGTACAATAACAATTTCATGTTTTTCAATAATACAGGGTGTAAGTCTAATACGGGCGAAGCTCTTAATGGGTGTTTGTTAGTATACGACATAATAAGTACATTCAAATAACTTTTACTTAAAATAAGAGCAACAAAATTTTCCATACAAAATAATTCGGCGCGCAATGTAGAGCAACATACGCGAGTTAAACTCTCGTTGACAGCTAATTTCAAAAGCAGATGACATAACTGCCATATCAACAATAACAAATGTTCGTACATACATTGCTGCTTCGATAGTCTTAAAAAAAAATCTGTGGGGTCATAATTAAGAGTAACTTTAAAAAAAACCTTGTAATCCATGATTACACTAATGAATCCCATGCCTGGTTTAATTGATCGCCCGTATTAGATTTACACACTGTATAAACATTCCAATAATTAGAGCAAAATTAGTTAAAAAAAAAGAAATAATATATAAATTACATTAAATTAGGCATAATAATTAGGCAAAGGTAAGTAGGTGTCGTTAAAACATAAATTAAATTAAGTAGGTATAACATTAGGTAGCATTTCATTAGATGTCAATAACATATTAATTATAATCTTGTGTGAGTTTGTCATTGAGATACTCTGTGATTGTATAATAACACTTTGTGATAAGGATTTTTTTAAGTTTTCTTATTAATAAAAATCACTCACTTGCGTACTTCTTTTTCACTTAGTTTTATTTAATTTTTCTACAGTTATAGTTTTTCGTGACTACATCCACCATATTTTTTTCAGAGTCCCTTTTTCTTTTTTTTAAATCGACGAATGGCGCCAACAGGGTTGTGTTTTTCTCATACAGCCACCAATGAAACGTCAAATCCTTCTTGTTTTAATGAGAGTTTCTTCGGAAAGTGAAGGCATGCGAGATAGATGAGCGCATTCTGGGCCAGATGCCTTCACTTTCCGCACAAGCTCTATAGAAATAGCTAATATTCGGCCATTCTGAGATATTTGTCTGTCCCCAGACCTAGAACACTGTCAATAACACTCTTGATGTCACAGCCATTCATTCAATTACCACGACGCCCATAACTTTAATGTCTACGAGCTTCGTCTAACTAACTCATCGTTAGTTTCTTTAATTACTCCGACTTGCTCAACTTGACTGTGCTAAATCCACTTCAGTGTCGCTTGGCTAAAAAAAATATGTTCGCCTTCTCGGAATATATTCAAAGTCAAATAAGTTTCGGCCATCTGATACATATAGAATGACCCTATTCTATTAGTTTAGGAATTGGTATCCCGCTCTCTACGATACCCAGCAGGTCGGTCAATCAGTCTCCCACTGTCATCGGTAGCAAGCTCACTCCGACACCCAGCAGGTCAGTCAATAAATATTTCCTGTCATCGGTAGCAAGCTCATTCCGACACCCAGCAGGTCAGTCAATAAATATTTCCTGTCATCGGTAGCAAGCTCATTCCGACACCAACAGGTCAGTCAATAAATCTTTCACTGTCATCGGTAGCAAGCTCACTCCGACACCCAGCAGGTCAGTCAATAAATATTTCCTGTCATCGGTAGCAAGCTCATTCCGACACCAACAGGTCAGTCAATAAATCTTTCACTGTCATCGGTAGCAAGCTCACTCCGACACCCAGCAGGTCAGTCAATAAATATTTCCTGTCATCGGTAGCAAGCTCATTCCGACACCAACAGGTCAGTCAATAAATCTTTCACTGTCATCGGTAGCAAGCTCACTCCGACAACCAGCAGGTCAGTCAATAAATCTCCCACTGTCATCGGTAGCACGCTCACTCCGACAACCAGCAGGTCAGTCAATAAATCTCCCACTGTCATCGGTAGCACGCTCACTCCGACACCCAGCAGGTCAGTCAATAAATCTCCCACTGTCATCGGTAGCACGCTCACTCCGACAACCAGCAGGTCAGTCAATAAATCTCCCACTGTCTTCGGTAGCACGCTCACTCCGACAACCAGCAGGTCAGTCAATAAATCTCCCACTGTCATCGGTAGCACGCTCACTCCGACACCCAGCAGGTCAGTCAATAAATCTCCCACTGTCATCGGTAGCACGCTCACTCCGACAACCAGCAGGTCAGTCAATAAATCTCCCACTGTCATCGGTAGCACGCTCACTCCGACACCCAGCAG
This sequence comes from Thaumatotibia leucotreta, assembly GCA_025490895.1. Taxonomy (NCBI): domain Eukaryota; kingdom Metazoa; phylum Arthropoda; class Insecta; order Lepidoptera; family Tortricidae; genus Thaumatotibia; species Thaumatotibia leucotreta. The sequence continues at coordinate 13,575 of JALPQI010015554.1, read as the reverse complement.
GTCAGTCAATAAATTTCCCACTGTCATCGGTAGCACGCTCACTCCGACAACCAGCAGGTCAGTTATCCTTACTAATCTCGTACTTATCTAAACCTAACACTAAACTTTATGTTCACTGTTTCATTTTATTTATGTATAAAGTTACTATATATTGTTAACGCAGTCTAATTATAATTGGTAAGATAATTATCTTAAAGTATAAAACATAAGTAAGTAGTAGTATTAAAACATAAGCTAATCTGTAATGCATGCCTCCCTATACAATTAAGTACTTTGTAATTGCTGTGCCCTTACAGGGTTCATGTGAACTGTAATACTATTTAAGATCCTTATACTTACATGAAAGCAATAAACGATATGATTATGATTAATACTTGAAACCTAACTCTAACTACCGTTAAAAATATACAGGTTATAAATAAAATGCATAAAGTACAACGAACTTGTTTGTTTAATTATGGTGTTTAAACCCGCATTAGTTACAATCAGTTTAGAACAATCGCAACCAATCAAATCACATGTGCTTGTATTCATGTTTAAGTATACTTATTACAAACAAATGAAGAATATTAAGTATGGATATAAACAGAGTCATCACACTGCATACTGTTGTAGACTCGTATTAGTCTAGACCAGTACCTCCGTTATCGTCTTCTACGTCTTCCGTTGGTATGTCTTCAGCTTCTTCGTCTTCAGGCAACATGAAGGATATCCACGGCTTAATTTTATCCAGGGTTTTCTCTAATCCTACGTGTCCAAATTCATGGTGTGACATATGGCATACTTTCCATCGTGCATCTTGAGGTACGACCCACTTCAAAGATTCCGCGATTTTTCTGTATAGCTTGCCATCCTTTAGGACGTAATTGTTTCTTATGTCTTTGGCCTATACGTTACTGGGGTGTCATCCTTCAACTTTATGTGCATCTCGGTTAAGTTTGTCCTTCCTTTAATGAAGGTAGATATACGATTTAGTTATAAAGGCCCGACTGTGCGGGTAGTTCTCTCTCTTGCAATACATGAATATTCCGAACGGCTGTGTTTCCTTGTGCTCCTGGGATAATAGATTTCCCTAGGGATTTCCTCGAGATACCTCACTTCCAAGTTCAGCATTTGAAAACGCGAATACATCTCTATGATCATTTAAAAGTGTAGCCAATTCACTTTTTAAATCAGGTGATATGTCACTATCAGTGTTTATTTGCTCCAGTCCAATATCCTGGTCATCTTGTTCGGCAATCCTGAGAATATTCTTAGTTTCAGTTTGGTCAGTCTTCAAGCTTGATATTTGCTTGTTAAGTATAAATTCGGGCAACACTAATCCTCTGGCTATTAGTTGTCCTTTTTTTTAATGTGACTGAACTTGTACTTAAACCTAACATGATTATATTGGCTCTATTTTTAACAAAAGTGTATACTCCAGGTAAAGTCATAAACTCAGAACCCGGTTTCAGGCAGACGTCTGATGAGATGTAGACATTGGTGTGATCTGGACACTCTGTGGTAACAACCGAAACGGCTGTTGCCCCATTGACTTCAACAGACTCGTCCACTGTAACATGTGCTAGCTTATCTGTAGCTTTATATAAGACCAGCTCAGAATCTGTCTTATAAACCTTCATATCTGGTAGCTCAGTCATGTTTTGACCTATAAGAATGTCCACGCCATAAGGAAGTACTGCATGCGGAACTATATATGCATCTATTTTCTCTACTACATTATCAACTTGAAGCAAGATCTCAGCTTTACCTTTTGGTTTTATAGATCCATCACCAAAACCTGTTAATAATGGTAATACATTAGGATTCCACATTTCCATTTCCTTATCGGTTAAAATTTTGTCACTCACAACAGTGCATTCACTGCCCATATCCAAATAACCTTTAACCTTTTGTGTATTGACTGAAACTTTTTTAAAATATTTGTCCGAAGGTCCTGACCCTGATCCAATTTTATTGACAGTTTTAGTTACTTTTATTTCTGACTGGGACTTCTCTGAACGGTAAGGGGTGTTTCGCACTGTAGTGCATTATGTCCCACACGTTTACATTTTTTACATTGTACAACTTCCTTTGGACATTGCTGCCAATAATGGCCTTTACCTCCACAATTAAAACAAGAGATATTAATTAATTTCGGATTAGCTTCTGCTGTTTCATATCTTACATGGCGTTTCTGTTGACTTATTTGTGTATGCTGTTGAACGCCGCTACTGTTTCTCTGAATTTCTTCTCTTTTTGTTGCTACCTTTCTAAAGTGTGTAAGAACTTCTTCAGGTTGAGTAAAACACATTCCTTGTGCACTCATGCGGATATTGTTATCATATATTCCATGCGTTAAACAGTCAACCGCTTTAACACCCTTTATTTCACACCTATTTATAAGGCGAATTTTATCGTAATAATATTCTTCTAGAGATTCACTTCTTCTGCTTTTCCTCGCAAGCATTTCCGTAAGTAAATCACCAAAGTTTTCCTCGCCAGGAAATGCTTGGAGCAATTTTTCTTGCCACTCTTTCCAAGTATACTTTACACTTGTTAACCCATCATACCAGCGTTTAGCTAGCCCAGAGAGACGAGGTAATACATAAAAGATTGTCTGCTTATCAGACCACCCATAGATATGAGCTGCCTCATTTATTTTAGTTAACCAAGTTTTCATCGACTGAGTTTTAGCTTGGGGGTCGAACTCGGGTATAACATTCTGCGAGCCCTGGCTTTGAGGAATACGATTTCGACCTTCTAAAGCTGCAACCAGATTTTTCAGCAATGATGATTTCTTAGACTTCTGATGTTTATGCTTCCGTGCCCTGTTACTATGTTTGGACCGTTTTCTTCGAATTGGTGATGACGACACGCTAGAACTGGATGAGGTGCTTCTTTTCCTTTTCTTTTGTTTTCTATCAGTTAAGGCAGTACTACTACTATTGTAGTTACTTCCAGAAGAAGTGGAGCTCTCTGAACTAGAACTCCTAGATTTGCTCTTCCTTCTTCGCCTATAGGGTCTTCTATTCATAGGTGACATTCTCATCGGGGGTGTCCCAGATTCAGACATCACTACTATTGTACCTACCGAGAACAAACAAAAGGAAATATTGCCTTTGATATTGACTGGCATTGCCATGTTATTTATTATTTTATTACTTCTTTTCAATTTAAAAGTCACTCATAATAAATTAGTAACGATGAACCTCTACCATACCAGTTATAAATTTAGTATGGTCATTGGGCCTACAGTCTTCTCAGGATGTATATTATGTCATTTATTTTAAATATTGCTTGTACTCAATATGTTAATACACACACAGACTATCTCTTAGGTTTTAACAATCTAGCATTAACATGAGTTAGGCATGTCAACAAAGTAATTTTTAAATAAATACTTTCTTCAATTTTATTTAGTCATAAGGTTTAACACGGTACAAGATGACATCACACATACTAACTACTATGGGCATTCACTGTTCAACATAACTAGCTTTATTTCAATTATACCGTCTTAGTAAGCCTCATCACACAGCCTAAACAAACTTGTGATTAGTTGATTAAGATTACTCACTTTAAAATAAATACTTTTCAAATAATTCCATCATTACTCATATAGGTACTATTCAATTATATTCAAAATAGGGTTTGCCTCCTAGTTATAATAGGCATCTTGTCTAAGTAGCATGTTAATTAGTTATTTTCTTTACTAACAACCTATTAAGTTATAATAATAAATGAATAGATATTGATTAATTTAAACTGAAAACATATTCATAAATATTCACAGCATTTTATACTGTAAACGTAAAACATATTCATAAATACACTATTCTTGTGTATTAAAATCATAACAAGTGAAACTTTTTGTCAACTTTGCAAGTTAACATCATATTGGGATTCATCCCACATAATTGCTCAATATACTCGTTGAATCAATAATGTTTAGGTATCACATCATCATACTTTACTCAATCAATGTAAAATTCTCTGTTCATATCTGAAAATCAAAAAGTTGTCGATGTTTCGCCATTTACCGGCAAACTTTTAACAGACTAGCCGAAGTCACTCTTATTATATAAACTCACCTGTTTAGTTATTTCAGGACGGCTCGGCTTATTTTAATCCCGTAGATCCCACTTCTGAGATAATAAAAATCACTCACTTGCGTACTTCTTTTTCACTTAGTTTTATTTAATTTTTCTACAGTTATAGTTTTTCGTGACTACATCCACCATATTTTTTTCAGAGTCCCTTTTTCTTTTTTTTAAATCGACGAATGGCGCCAACAGGCTTGTGTTTTTCTCATACAGCCACCAATGAAACGTCAAATCCTTCTTGTTTTAATGAGAGTTTCTTCGGAAAGTGAAGGCATGCGAGATAGATGAGCGCATTCTGGGCCAGATGCCTTCACTTTCCGCACAAGCTCTATGGAAATAGCTAATATTATGAATACATTATCTAGCTCTTCGTTTCTTAGTTCGTCTGGTAATTTGTTGAAAATTTTAATAGCCATGACGTATGTGCTATTTGAATGCATTTTTAATTTTGATGAAGGCAACAGTAACATGTTTCTGTGTCTGACTGAGTGGGCTCTAGCTAAGACGACTTCTCGTTTTTTAAACATATAAATATACTTTCGTGTAGGTAAACTTGCATATTTCTAGAATATAAATACATGATAGTGTTAGCAAATTTTGGTTTTGGAAATGTGGTTTACAAGTATCTGTGTTTTTTATATATGCCAATATGCGAATATCTACTTAGCGTGTCAAATGAACTAAGTAAAATCCACTGACTTGTCCGTCTTTAATCGCAGCTTGCAGCTTTCGGGCGTCAAATTTTGTAAGTTGAAGTGAACAAAAACATTAATAATGCCTCCTTAAGTAATATTAATTGCAACAACACAAAAAAATATGAATACTCAAGGGCCTGAGACATATTTAAAATCATAGGCAAGTAACAACTTCAGTACAAAATCTGACACGCTCGGCCGCCATACAAATGAATGAACTTGTTTCTTCTCATCATCATCATCAGCCTATGATAGTCCACTGCTGGACGTAGGCCTCTCCTATTAACTATGCGTATAGACGCAATAGGAGGTAAATGCCCATAATCGCCACGCTGGGCAAGCGGATTGGCGATCGCAGTAATGTATCCACTATGATGACGCTGCTGCCCATCATCAATCTTTTATCAAATAATGGTCAGTGACACTTCAATCCCTTAGTCGACTCTTACGACACCCGCAGGAGGAGTTGGGGTGGTGATAAATGTATTCTTACTGCCGTCACCACACAGCCAGTTTCTTCTATCCAAATCTAATTCTGTGGTATCAATCGTCAGAAAAATCCAAAAAAATGTAAACAGATGTGGCTGACTTTCCATAGCATTTGACGTCTTTAACACATCGTGAAACACGTTCGCAGATATATTTTTACGTTAATACCAATAATTTTAACTAAAACTGTATGTGAACTCAAGGTTTAAGGTTATAAGTTCGTAATTGATTGTGTTTTAAAAGGGCGTGACTATGGAATAATGCAAGTTTTTATACTCTGTTTGGTTTGGTGTTTAAAAAAAGGTAAACAATCTTGCAGTATCTTTTTATTGAAAACTACGAGTACAAAATAAGTTTTAGCAAATATACACAATATAACAAGGTAATACAGTGATTTACATTGTTTTTGATTCATTAAGTACCTAGTTTGGATTTTTAAATGCATTTTTCAATAAAAAGATACTGCAAGATTGTTTACCTTTTTTAAACACCAAACCAAACAGAGTACCTATAGGTCTGTTTACATTTTTTTTGGATTCTCTGACGTATGTATGGTATGTATACTCGCAGCTATCCGTCTCTTTTCAATTGTATTGATTAAAAAGAGACGTCTACCTGCGAGTTGCTGTCAAACACGAGATATGCTAGTACACTTAGTCCATTTTATCAAATAATGGTCAGTGACACTTCAATCCCTTAGTCGACTCTTACGACACCCGCAGGAGAAGTTGGGATGGTGATAATGTGATAAATGTATTCTTACTGCCGTCACCACACGGCTAAGGTTATACAGTCGCCTCTCGTTAATTCGAAACTCGAAGGACCTATCCAAATATTACGATTTATCGAGAGTTTGAAATATCAAATGGTCGGAAATATTCGGGATATAGTTATTTATTATACAAGGGGGCAAAGTTGTTGTTTAACTGTCGTGCCAATATTGAGACCTGAGCTAGCGAAAGATTCCAAAATTGAGCCACGAGCGTAGCGAGTGGTTCAAAAACTGGAATCTTGAGCATTGCGAAGGTCTCAAGGCACGAGAGTTGAACAAACTTTGCCGCCAAGTGTAATACAACTTTTTTCCCCTCACTATCGCGAGGAAATATGATTACAAATCTCATCCAAATGTAAATTAACTTTAAGAAACTATTGAAAACTCAATGTCGAAACGTATCGTAGAATAGAGTTACTTATGGAATTTAAATATTGCCAATGGCTTACAAAGTCACATGAGAAACGACCAATTTAACATGTGAGCTCCGATTGCGCATGTTTACTACGGTCATACAGATCCACTTATACTAGGCAGTAGGGGGCTATAGGAATTAGAGAAATGTCAAATTACTTTATTCACAAGTGTGTAAAAAGCGTTTTTACCCGCTCGTATTAAAGGATAAACGAGCGCTTTACGAGCTAGTGAGGGGAAAAATAAATTAAAGTACGAGGTGTTAAGTAATAATCAACTGTTATTTTTTATTAAATGCATTTTTTAACAATATCAAAAGATTAGAAGCACATACATGTACAAACATAATGTTAATTAATTATTAGTTTTCGATTAAGTCCTTCTTTTCAGTAATCGTCAAGCATCTATATTTTCTAGGACTCATAACATAACTAACGTAGACTTTTAATCTGTACACATAACCAACGGAAAAATAACTTAACTGAGTGGCAAACAAATATGTAATTAACAACAAATGCTCGTGCAACTTTTCTAAAATGTAGGATACTTGCCTCTTTAATCTCATAACTTTGAATTGGCGAATGTTTGACGCCCACGAGTTCGAATTAACGCGCGGTTTTGTTGTGTAGCTATTAGTTTTTTGTTTGAATTACCAAGTGTTTAAAAATGTATTGAATTTTTTCGAAATAGCAAGAGATCTTCTAGGGAACTCTTGATAACTTCGAATTATAGAGAGGTTCGAATTATCGCAGGTTTGAAATAACGAGAGTCGACTGTATTTAGGCTTTACTTTCACACTTATTCACAATTTCTTATACTCGACTATCATTAAGGATAGCACTTAAGGCGGCGACGTCGGTAAATTTGCTGAAAATTGGAATTTTAATCCGGTTAGACGCTTAACACCTGCCCTTAATAAAGAATATATTTCGGCTTATACCTCTTTAGTATCGTTACTCCATTATTACAGGGTACTACGTTTGCGAGGTAGGTAATTGAATCTGGAACACTTAGTTCAGTGGCCTATTTCACCATAATTACAAGTGTGATAATTGTAAAATATCACTGTTACTGACGTCACAGGCCTCCGTAGGCTACGGCTATCGCTTACGCGGACGGTTATGTGCTTGTTTGCCAACAACATAAAATTATTACTAATAACGTTATTATATCGTTAATAAACTACTTTTTATTTTCCGAAACTCGTGACAATTATAGCAAGGTTTAGCACAATTTTCGTTAAATTTTGACATGAGGTTCTGCTTATGTCGGAATTTCGCTACAATTGTCGTATTTTTTGTGACAATTGTAGGTACCTAATTTTGCTTAGCAAAAAAGTAGTTGTTTACTCCTGCTTTATTTAAGTTCCTGCACTACATTTTATGTTGGTGATAAACAAACGCACGGTCCTTCCGATGGTAAACGGTAACTGTAGTCTATAGATGCCCTAGATTGGAGAAACAGTAAATTTACAATTGTAGCACTTATCAATGTGGTAAAATTAGGGCCAGGTTTGATGTATCGTATTAGATTTACTCACGGTACGAATATATCTGCCGTCGATGCTAAAAACTGTCTTTACCTTCCCAAAGAAAAAAACTACATTACCATAAAGCATTCACTTTTATTTCTCAACAATTATTCCATCCCCTCAGAACCCCACCTCTTGACAAAGCAACGTAACTCACATATCTACAAAATGCGAAATATAAACTTACATCCAGTTTAACTAGATACACCACGTTCCCTGAAATCCATACGAATTGTGGGGAAAAATAGGGTGTTTTATAACCGATCAGGGTTCCATAATAATTGGTACCTGACGTGTCAAAGCACAATAGGTTTATATGAACAAAAGAACCCTCTTTAACACCTCTGCATTGATTTTGAGGTTTTTGTGACTTGAAGAAGCGTGTCAATTGGGATCTGATTACGTGTCAATGGAACGAGGTGAAAATAATAATCGGAATTGGTAAAAATATCGAATTTCAAAGAGATGCTATTAAAAGTCGCTAGCAAGCAAAAAATGTACCTAATGTATAAATTACAAGTGTGACGATTGTAAAATATCACTATTACTGACGTCACAGGTATCCATAGGCTACGTTACGCTTACTATCGGACGGTCCATGTGCTTGTTTGCCACCAACATTTATTACTATCAACGTTATTATATCGTTAATAAACTACTTACTTTTTATTTTCCGAAACCCGTGACAATAGTCGCAAAGTTTAGTACAATTTTAATTAAATCTTGAAACCTTGACACAGCGAGGTTCGACTTGTTGGATTTTCGCTACAATTGTCGTGTTTTTTGTGACAATTGTAATTATTCTACGCAGAAAAGTTGTTATTTACGACTGATTTATTAAAGAGCCTGAACAAATTAAAAGCTCAAAGATTGCCAAAGTAACCCTCAAAACATTATTCATCGTAAAACAAAAATGGCTGCCATTCACACCTATCTTTGAAAACACGATCAGTGTGGGATTTTAATGCACCACAAAGGAACCACTATTAAAACTAAAAAAAGAAATAAGCTAAACGCAATAAACTCCAAAGATATACCTTTTAGCAACTAATTCAAGGTTCAAATTGAAATGGTCTGCGACTAGCTCATATTTTTTATGGTTTTTAACGATGACTATGTGAAAACATTGCTTTTTATGTAGTTTTAAGAACCCTTAACAAATTCTAGGGATCTATTTCAAGGGGTTGGAAAGTTGAATAACCCTGTTTTGTACGTTTTTCAGTTACGTGGCTTTGCATGGGAGCCTTTGTACTATTTCATTTTATCTGAAATAAGATCCTGCAGTTTTAGAATGAATTCGTAAAGAAACATTGCCTTTATATTTATTTTAGGCGCATTAAAACGGCTAATACCTACACATCATTGAAAATTTCCGGGAAAAAACCTGTTTCTTCCCAAACGGATAAAAAATCAATGACACCAATATTTTAAAATACTATATTAGTTGCTAGGTAGTATAACTACCATTAACATGACTATTCTTGAAACTTAGTTATTTCTAAAAATAATCAGAAGGGACTTATGTATTTGCTTTCCAAAACCTCATGTTTGTACCTACTTTGATTGTACCATCTTGTACAATCAATAGAAAAAGCTTTAATTGAAGTTACCATGGGATCAGGTCGATTTGTTTAAGACTGTCTCATGCCATAATGATAATTACATTAATTACTCCGTTCAAGATATCTATTGATTGAAATTGTCACGATTATGACTCATATTTTAGTGACAAACACCCTCTTATTCACGTAAACTTGCGTTTAGGATAACATTAAACGTAAGTTTGGGTGAATGTCTGAGCGTTTCAAACTCCTAATTTTGGTGGCATCATTTCTGCCGAAGTTTCTATTCGTTACAATGTGCTACATTTTCATTTGAAGAAGGCACTGTACCTTATAAAAATGACGAAATATAACATTGAGACGTTTAGAAACTTCGGCAAAAATGATGCCACCAAAATTGAAACGCTCAGATATTCACCCGTTTACGCGTTTGAGACCTATTTGTCGATAAAATACAAGGTATATTGATTTAAACTTTCATGATTATCACTCGTGGTCGCAGACAGACCACGGGTGTAACGTCATGCCCGAAACGTCAGGATATAATTAAACGTAAGTTTACGCGATTAAGACCCGTTTGTCTTTAAAATAAAAATACAAGGTATCTGTCTATACACCCTGGGCTGTTTATGTTTAAGCCCGACCGATTTTAACAGTTACTTTCACTCTGACACTCATTTTAAGTGCCATTTTTATGAATAATATGTACTTTTTATGTTAAAATACATTGCAAAATGGAAAAAAAAAATTTTTGGCCGATAATAATAAAACTCTAATCTAAAATTTTTTTTCCCACACTGCTCGTAAACACGCTGTTTATCCTTCAATTTCAGAGCGCAAAACTGTGTTTTAATCTCTAGAGATTAAAGTAATTTTTTTTTAATCTTCTGGATAGACTATAGTTATTTTCACCACACTGCTCATAAACACGCTGTTTGTCCTTCAATTTCAGAGCGCAAAACTGTGTTTTAATCTCTAGAGGTTAAAGTAATTTTTTTTTAATCTTCTGGATAGACTAAAGCTGATATGTTTATTTTTTTGAAGTTAAGGACTTGCAAATAAATACCTTCTAATTTGTTATGTTTGAGTGTTATTTCGCATGTTTCCTCGCTTTAGTGTGGTGAAAAATGTTGTGTTTCACTCGGCAGCAAAGCTTGTTCAACTCTCGTGCCTTAAAACCCTCGTATCGCTCAAGACTCCATTTTATTTTTAAATTCTGGAATCTTTCGCTTGCTCGGGTTTCAATATTTGCACGAGAGTTAATCAATCACTTTGCTCCCTAGTAAAACAAAAAACTATTGTTTGTTTTCACATAAAAAAATGCGTGGTTAAAATCTTTCGTGTCATAAGAGCCCACGATGTAATAATGCTACTATTCGTATAATTACATGCCTATTTATAGTTTAACAGTGTCGTCAGCTCTCTTGTGATGCACATGCACATTAATGCATGCGTGTGTTTAATCTAACAAGAAAAGTGCAGCGCGCCGTCGCGATCAAAGGCGGCCGTAGAGTGAAGACGTCATAGACACACTGTTTTTAAACTAACATGATGATTTATACTATTAGTATGATTTAACATCATAAGCCTATACACCGTGTTTTTATTGATTTCTGTTAAATCAAAAGGAAAGTTTATTTGGGTCAAAAATAATCTATTTGTCTATGAAACTAGTGCCTTAACTCTTACTGTTATTGAGTTATTATAAAAAAAGTGTAATAACTGAACAAGAGTATTGCAACCTTAAAGGCGGAAACACACTTCTAAAACGCGACGCGACCCGACGAAACGCGACGCGTGTTGAGTCGTATCAAGTTGTATCATTTTCTATTACCAAGAGCACACTATGAACATCCGACGCCACGTTTTGCGCTCACACGCCACCCGATCCAGACCGCATAGATCGTAAACACGCCACCCGACGCGTCACACGCAGTGTCGGCAGTGTGCTTGTAGACAACACCCGACGCCACGCGTCAGTCGGTCGAGAACATTCGCACGTAGATCATATATTTACACCAGATTAATTGATTTTATTGCAAAATGACTGATGAACAATTAATTGAGTTGGTTAAACGATATCCTGTTCTATATGACATGAGTTTAGTTCAATAAGTACAGGGATCATACTGTGAGAAATAATGCATAGGAAGATTCTTGAGTCATTTAAGTATCATATATGTACCCAAAATATGCATCAAATCTTCTTCAAAATCGTCATCTGACTCGTAATGTATGAAATCCATATCGCTCGACTATATACTTCCACTGCCATAAGGCAACTATGTTCAGAAATAACTAGCGTGTCGTGGCATCGTGTGTTGGGTATGTGCACAGTGCACATCCGGGTGGCGACACGTTGCGTAGCGTCGCGTTTTAATAGTGTGTTTCCGCCTTTATTACATCCTAATGAAACTTATTTTGACATGTGCCGCGTCAGTCACCTGAGATCTTATTCTTAAGGATATCTCACACTTGCTATTTCAATTATTATGTATGAAAACGTAAAAATATTTTTTTACGTATTAAACAAAAGCCGATATACTAGGCAACTTCTATTAATGTCCCAAATAACCTGTCCTTAACGGAAATCAATAAAAACACGGTGTATATTGATTTAAATTTTCACGATTATCACTCATATTTTAAAGACAAACGGGTCAATTGTTAATTGCGTAAACTTACGTTTAATTATATCCTGACGTTTCGGGCATGATGATGGAGTCTGAACGCGACCACGGGTGTAATGTCATGCCCGAAACGTCAGGATATAATTAAAAGTAGGTAAGTTTACGCGATTTGTGACTTTCATAGGGGGGTAGATGCCATAATCGCCATGCTTGGCATGCGGGTTGGCGATCACAGTAGATTTAAATAAGACAACGACAGACGCTGCAGCCCATCTGTCGGTTTAACTTCAACGCGAAGTTGGGCAAGCGAGACGGTGAAGAGCTGCGAGTGGGGCAATTTGGAGTTGGATGTAGGAATAGTCGGGGCCACTTGCTGGCTGGTTTCTTGGAGAAAGAAGGACTCTATCTGATGAACTCATTCTTCAAGAAACGAGAGCATAGGAAGTGGACACGTAGGCTGGATGACTTCCAACCTCCCGAACAAGCTGGTTTCCGAAAAGGTTTCAGCACCGTGGACCACATACATGCGTTGCGGCAGGTTATACAGAAAACGGAAGAATATAACCTACCCTTGTGCCTAGCATTCGTGGACTACGAAAAGGCCTTCGATTCGAAGGTTTGTAAACCTCATTTTTATTTAAGCAAATCGTTTTCGAGATATCAGCTCTCAAAATCTGAAAAATGTGTAATTGATAATGGTACGGAACCCTTCGCGCGCGAGTCCGACTCGCACTTGGCCGGTTTTTTTACTTACAACTGAAGAATGGTCACTGGACAACTGCCTCTCCTCAATATATGCGTTATTATGCATTTAAAGGTAAATGCCCATAATCGCCACTCTGAGCAAGCGGGCTGGCGATTGCAGTAATATGTCCACTATGATGACGCTGCTGCCCATCATCAATCTATCAAATAATGGTCAGTGACACTTCAATCCCTTAGCTCTTACACCCGCGGGAAGAGTTGGGGTGGTGACAAATTGTATTCTCACCACCGTCACGGCAATTTCCAGTAATTTAAGGTAATTTTGAGAATGTAACTTGCACACAGCTGACCCTGTCTGTTCATCTAGAGGTCTGTGAAAGCGTAATAGGTGTTTAGCCGCGTCGCATAATGTCGCTATCTAGGACGGCCTAGAAACGCGTGTTTACTGGCCACACACCTAGCTCTGCGTTGCACCGAGATCGTACTTTTCTACGGTATGACGGCAAACGATAATATGTTTTAAGCCGCGTTTTCATTTAGTGTTCTGAGCGAGCATTCGCTTGTTCGTGAGCTGGCGAACGAACATTTCGCTATGTGAATTATTGTTTTCATATGCCCAAGTACGAACTAATCGCTCAGAACCACAGAATTAGATTTGGATAGAAGAAACAAGTTCATTCATTTGTATGGCG